>JABXWE010016001.1:0-31036 GCA_014611495.1 Limonius californicus | reverse complement strand
GATTTGTGATAGGCGCATTGGAGTTTATAAACGTCCAAATGAACGATGTGCTCAATGCAGTTTTGCCACCACGACTGCATTTAGTGATGGCTCAATAATCGTATGAGGAGGCATATCTTTCACGGCCCGCACAGACCTACAGACCTTCTCCGACGGCACTTTAATCAGTAGAGGTACATTACGGATATCTTAGAACAGTATGTTGTGCCATATGCCCCATACATCGGAGACAATTTCCAATTAATGCATGACAACGCTCGGCCACACACAGCCAGAATTGTGTAAAAATGCCTAGATGGCGTTGGAATTCCTCTTATGCAATGGCCAGCCAGAAGTCCCGACTTAAATCCGTTTGAGCGCCTCTGGGACATTCTCGAAAGACAAGTACGATCCCTATAGCCATCCCCTGCATCACTTAACGACCTAGGGAATTCATTAGTGGAAATGTGGAATAATCTGGAACAATAGCAGTTAAGTGTGTTAATTTCAAGCATGGACCGTCGTTGTCAAGCTGTCAGAACAAGTCTAGGCAGAAACACAGCCTACTGAACCTGTAAACTTCCTGTATACGGACCTTACGAAAAAGTGGGACAGACGTGATGAACTATAAAATAAAGTGTCATATACACTAATTCATTATAAACAATATAGACATTGAATGATTTTACTTTAAAATAGTTGCGGACGGTCAAATTAAACAATTACAACATTAATTTTAATATACATCAGTAAATTAAATGTGACGTCATTAAATTCCAGAGGGAGTTTCTCTTATTTCGAAAGTGTATTATACGTTTTTGGTATAAAAATCCAATTACCTTAAACATTTTTAGAAAATTTAAAAATCGCTTAATAGTTTCAAATGCTCTTGGTCACAGGAAAGTAGAAAGCAGCGATTGTAAGGAGAAGAATGCAAAGGAGATGCTTTATAAAAGAGGAAGCACAACAGCAGCAGATTGAAATGGTAGTCAGTTTCAAAATTTAAAATGATGTAACTGAAGTGTTCAAATATGAACAAGAATGTATTTATATCATAAAACCGGGTGTTACAACAAAGAGAACTGTATTACTTTTCGATGTAGTCCCCCTACCTAGCGATGCCCTTGTGCCACCGATCTGGGAACTTTATAATAGCTTCTTGGAAGAAGTCTTTGGACTACATGCGGTTGCACCATGCAACAGCTTCGATAACTCCGATATTCGACTGAACTCCTTTCCGGCTAAAAATTCTTTTAGTGGGCCAAACAAATAAAGTCTACAGATTAGGACTGTTAGCTACATGCGGAAAAAGGTCCCGCTGAAGTAGGTTTATGGTTTCAATTGTTCTTGCAGCAATATGAGGGCGAGCATTGTCTTGGAAGCAAACACAACTTTGTCTTCTCTTCCTCTTATTCCCGATCGGCTGCTTAACTTTACGGCGCAAAAATGTCCAATAATAGTCTGCTTTGATTGAATGATGTTCTGTAAGGAAATCAACGAAGGGCACCCATTATGAATCAGCTGACAACATTGTTTTTGCTTTCATTGACTTTCGGGATGTGCAGGGCTGTCCAGATGGGGGATGCAGCGAGTGCAAAGCACCCGGCTCCTGACTGTAAATGGGGACCAAAGGAAAGACAGGAAAGAGAAAACAAAAACGAATAAAACAAAGAATGTGGCATTTTTCATGAAGATAATATGTTACAATGAATGTCATTTTTTAAATTCCACTTTAATTATCCTGTCGAGAAGCTGAACTAGTCGTGTCGAACTCACAAAGAACTTAAATTAATTAGTGAACTGATCTTGTTTGTTCATACTGAACTAATTACAAATTACATTAGTTCAACAATGTTTGCACAACCATTAAAGGCACTTGATATATTGAATATCAATAAGGACACTGTTAAGGATGTTGTTTTTTTAGTAACATTAATAATATAGCAATATCAAGTCACATATTTAAAAATGTTTAATAATGCATAATTATAAAATAAAATAATTATTATGTTTATATAATTACAATGTGTTGTATGTATTTATACAGGATAATCGTGAAATTGTTAGCCAAACTTTGCGAGCGAGTTCTCCACATAAAAATAAGAAAAAAAGTTCATATAAACCTTAGTCCGCAAATGTTTTGTTACGCATTTTTAATTGAGACATGTCCGATGACTTTTCTAAATATAATTATGGTAGTAGCCGGACCAACGTTTTAAAATGTTATGTCCATACCTTACTCATCAAGGTTGAAAATTAGAGCCGCCTTTCGTTTTAATAAGTGCATTAGGGGCATCTCAAGTGGGAGGATTCGGTACTGTTTCCTACAATATCTTTTAATTCTTTTGTTTTTCTTCTTCTTGAGATTATTTTATCGAAAATGAGACAAACAAAACAATATAAAAGATATTGTAGGTAACCTAATCCTCCCACTTGAGGCGCCCCTGGTGCACTTATTAAAACGATACTAGGCTCTCTAACCCGTAATCTATTACCATAATTATATGAAGAAAACTGATCATACAAGTCTCACTTTAGAATGCTGTAACTCCGTAACAGAACATTATCAGATTATTTTTTCTTATTTGGTGTGGAGAACTTACTCCCAAAGTTTGACTAACTACTTGAGGACCACTCTGCACATCTGGGTATTTTTTTTATGCAATAGTTGTGATTCTTAAAATTATGATACGGTGTTTATTTAACATTTTTGTATGTTCACGGTTAACGAACAGAGAGCGAGTGTTCTCGTATACAATTTGGGGGTCCCAAAAAATAACATGCACCTGAGCGCCTTCATAGAAATGGCCGGTCCTGGGAATGTGGAGTAAAATAATGTACACAGGTTTCATCTCGGTGCTCACAATTCAGTTCAAAAGTTTATCGTCTTTTCTCTCATACCTCTGCAGTAAAGAAGAAGCGATTTGCAAAAGATTCAACTTGTGTCCTTCGTCGATATTAACATTTTCTTTATTTTCACGATTAGCCGAAGTTGCAGCTCGTCGTACATGATGCTCATTTTCTAAAAGATATCAACCGCTCACGTTCCTGACTTTTAGAAAGACATTGATCGCCGTATTGTGCTCATGGTGTTGTAAGAATTTCAGCCGAATGTTGCCATCATTCCTGTCAAAATAATATTTTAGCGTAAAAATTGCCTTGAATATGTTAAAAAATCAGAGCCAACGTTTAATTAAATAAATTTTGGGAATCGTTTTCAGTTAAATTCGAACACTCCACGTATTTCAAAAGTTTTTCAAACATATAATTGTTTCGTAGAAGCTGCTAAACTGAAGGTGACACGTAGCTTACAGTTTCAGGTAATGTAATATGTAATATATTAGTCATGCTTTACTTCCACTAATAATATAAATTATCTATCAAAATCTACATTTTTCGTGGCGTTATTTATGGTTCTTTATATTTATTAAAAAAAGGCTTGCCAGAAGTTGATTGACAAAATAACTACTTCATAGCTGTCAAAATGTATTGCTAGTTACGCTATTAATTTACTGGTAGAGCAGGTTGTAATAAATGTTACATCTAATTTACTTCGTTTTCGTACATTCAAATACTTCTGAATCTGAGGTTGCAGATTAATATTTTTCACATTTAATTGCGGTTGATTTCGATGAGTAGTTTAATCGGCGTTTAAACGCTATATAAATATTTTAAGGCAAATGCCGCAATAATTAGCATGATTTTAGTTTAATATTAATATTTTACAGACACAAGATTTATTACATGTAAATATTAGGAAAATTATGCATTTGCATTTTTGCATATACAAATATATATTTTAGACATTTTTGGTAATAAATGCATATTATAATTGTTTTGGACATGAATGCATAATTTGCAGCATTTGTTTGTTTAAATTGCATATTTATACAATTTTTTGTTATCTGGTACAAAATTCACTTCGTCAAACAGTTTGGAAATTTCTAGAAATTTTAAATAATCTTCTAAACTCATTTTATCTGTATTTTGAATAGATAGATTAGTTGTTAAGCTTCGAAAATCCAGAATACTTGGAGATGCTAAGAGGATTACCAGGTTTTGAGCGGCCCCATTGCGTTAACGGGAAAACCTGTGAAAGTTGAAAATTTAACAATTCATCATTTCATCAACAATCAGTAATCTACTAGTTCCAATAGTGTGTTAACATCTTCAAGATGCCGGACGAATAAAAGTGTATAAGTGCTATTTTAAACATGTTTGTGGGGGACTATAACGATTTCACAACATTTGGGGGTCTATTTTGTAAATACTGCAAAGTTCCTGTTGCGGCAACTAAAAAGTTCCAAGTTACGCAGCATCTCCAAACCGGAAAACATGCAAGTAATAAAAATCGAAAAAAGAAGAATAACCAAGGCCTTGACTTAAACGTTCAGGATCTAATGACGAAATTTGTACGGTTTTCATTTGCGCTGAAATTCAGTTGGCTAAATTAAAGAATGAAGTTCTTTGCTATGTTTTGGAATAGTACACGAAACAGAATATTCCCGACAAATAGATATTAAAAAAAATTATGTTTCCGAGTTATATGCAGCAACATTACACAAGCTAAGAGAAAAAGTAAAGTATCACAGTATTTGGGTGTCTTTGGATGAAACAACCGCTACAGAACAAAGTTGGTAGCAAATTTTGTGTTTGGTATGTTAGGGGTTAACGAAGAAAAAATAAATCATATCTGCCGACTTTAAAAGTCTTGGACAAAGAGAATCATTCAACAATTGCTGCTTTTTTCAACGACTCTCTAAGCTTATTGTGAGCGTCTTCTATAAAAAAAATGCGAGTGGTTTGTAGTGATACTGCACCATATATGTGCAAAGCAATGCGAGGACTGCAGACTTAGTTCACAATCTTCATTTAACCGTTAACGTACTGATATCCTGATTTTGCACCGCATTTTTCAAGCACCGAGTCGTGTGAAGAAGTTTCGGGAAGTGGGGGGGGGGGAGCGTTCCATTGTCTCCCGCGCCAATCGTTACAAGTTGGGGAACTTGGATGGACGCTGCTGTGTATTACGCTGAAAATTTTGAAATTATGAAGAGAGTTTTTATTGAATTCGACTTTGAAGAAGCGCAGGGCATTGAAGAAGTATAGCGTATATTGAGAAAAAAAGGCATTCGAGAAGATTTGATTGAATCTGCTGCAATCTCTAAAACTAGAAGCGAGGGAATCATCTTTACAAGACATCATTCAAATAGTAGAAGATATGGTTAAGAGTTTAACTAGAAATAAAAGGTATTTCCTTAATAAATTAAACGAAGTACTGTCAAACAATTCGGGTTTTCAACAACAGAGAAATATAAGAGGGTTGTTGAAAAACGAAACAGCCCTTGTTGCAAAAAATGAACATTTAAATGTCATTAACATTTATTCTTTGGGGCTTTCGCGGTTTCTCGAACTGTCAATATCACAACTTACTTTCGGCTTAGACCGCGTCGGAATTTGGGAACTACACCCAACATATCAGGAAAGAACCGACCTGTAACTTGTCTACCTGTACAAGCATTTGCTCTAGAAGTCAGTGTTCTATTCGCTCTGAAGAAGCAAGCTGCAATGTCTTGCGAAACGTTAGTTTGTATGGGTTCACAAACAGCTAACAGGCATAAGCCGATTAAGTATTATTGTCCTGGCAAGCAAAATACATCAAGATCAAATCCTTGCCCGCCCCAAGGTTTAAATGACCTAATCACACGGTCCTATTTAGGCAGGGAGGGCCTACGAACAAATATTGCTGAAACTTCTAGAGCAAATCCTTGTAAAGGCAGACAAGCTGCAGGTCGGTGCCTACCTGATAATGCTGGATTAGTTCTCGAATGACGACGAATTGTAATATTTACATCATTGACATTGTAAATTATGAATTTGTACCAATAGCGTCGTGTGGTGTCAACAGAGTCTTTTCCCAGTACAAAGATATTTTCGCTGACAACAGGCGCAAATTTACATTTGAAAACATATTACACCACGTTGGTGTTAAGTGCAATTATAATTTGTTTTTATAATTTAATTAATTATAAATTAGTAGTTTTGTGCCTTTTGATTAATTTTTACTAAATTATTTTGAATTTTAAAATTTTTTGTGCATTTTAATAGAAATATAAATATGTATTGATATAATGTCCTTTTTTATAGTTAGTTTACTTTTAGTGCATATTTAAGTGCATATTTTTAATTCTAATCGACTTGGTATTGCAAACTTTTATTAGATGTCTAATAATTGTAAGGTATGAGAAGCAACTTTTCGCATCCTTTTAGATATTTGGATATTTTGATAATGACCTTTTAGGATGTAATTCTCTAAAGATGGTGACTTTGTAAAGGAAAATATAATTTTTCTAAAAAAGTGCGTATCTCTAATGTTATGTTTTTCAATAATTCCTGAAAAATTAATATTAAAGTATATTTTACTTTTAAGATGTTTTACATTTATGTTCGGCGATAGTGTTTGTAATTCCTTGGTTGTAACATCTATGATATGATGTGTATTAAATTTCCTCTTTCTGCTGTAAATGTTATCTGATTTTCAAAGTACTAAAGATGGAAATAAACTAAAAGTATGGAAGCATTAGCGTGCGTGCATTTAACCGTGCCCTGGTTGAAGTATGTAACACCCACAAGCTCATATCGTATTTCTTGATGTTTATGTCCGATAAAAGTTATTACGTGATGGCAAATAATTGCAGTATCACAGCAAGATCCTAACGGAGAATGCTAATAATCTCATAAGTACTTCGTCGTGCTCTAACACGACGTTTTCGGTTCTTCCTCGGGTTTGCTTTTTACGGTGTCAGGTTCAACGTCAAAACTTTACCATTTGAGAACTGCCACAGAGAAATAATTAAATTACGGTCTTACCTACAAGAGAGTGTGAATGTTACAATCGCTATGAGCTAGGCACTGAAGATTAACGATAATAATCAATACAAAATCTAATGTAACCATATCAAATTTTAAACTGAGAAGAGTTTGAAATGGGTTAAGGGAATGTGACTTAAGTCATCCCGCCCTCTCGACGAGACTTTACTGTGGTTTGCAATACCACCATCGGTAAC
The DNA here is from genome assembly GCA_014611495.1 of Limonius californicus. Classification (NCBI taxonomy): domain Eukaryota; kingdom Metazoa; phylum Arthropoda; class Insecta; order Coleoptera; family Elateridae; genus Limonius; species Limonius californicus. Next base: position 23,990 of record JABXWE010016001.1, on the reverse strand, counting down.
GTAATTAGGATTTATGTTCCCATAACTTTTTGCTATGTAACAGTGCCACTTCCAAGCGCAATTATTGCACCTGGTAGGAAACCTACTCAAAGTAGTTGCGTTAAACGGAATGAATCACGTCTAAATTAATTTTAATAAACGGATAGTGCCCTTCGTTCCCATCACTCATGACTCAGAGAACGTAGCATGTAGGTGATACAATTAATAGAACTGTCTGGCTGCATTATAATTCACGCAGTGTCAAACAATAAGAGTAATTATTTATATTCCAAATAAATGGGCATGATGACTTAATTCTTGTCCTTAAACTGTCAGGAGCCCGTCAGTAAGTTCTAAAAAACAATTCTTAATTGTGCATACGCCCAGCGCCGAGGAATCCCAAAAACAACTGTGGGAACCAGTAGGCACATCGTTTATTACCTACGTAATTTGCGAAATAACAAAAGTTTTAGGAGATACGAAGGACTATTGCCACATCCTTGCGGTAAAAGCTTCGGGCGGATTAGAGATGGCACTAAAGCAGGGAGCGACACGAAACGGAATGAAAAATTTGCATTTCCTTATCCCGGTATGAAATATATCGCCTGATGATGTGATCATTCGGCACGTTGGTCGACTACCATCACGATGCTCACTATTGAAGTTGCACGATTTCATTTTTAGGATTTTAACATATGTCGTGATCTGTTTTTACCGCATACGAGAACATGAACGTACATGAGTTGTAGGTTGCAACCGCCTCGAGACATCACTCCTGGTTTCCAATTTTCTTAATAATAAATCTTACCATATAATCTATAATAACCAAGCACATGAAACGAACCTTGGTACTTTAAGAAAACACACAGCTTTATTATTATATAAAATTTTATGACAACTTAACAATAACTCTTTTGCTTACATCATCGATTTCAGATAGATGATCGTTTTGTACTTCCTATGTTTAATTCAGTACAAGACAATCAACTGTTTACCACTATTAAATCTAAAAACATTTATTTTTTCAGCCTGAATGTCGACAAACTACCGAATATTTTGTGGGGTGCAGAACGCTATTTCCAAATCATGTATCATGTATGGCCAAGAAAGGCTACAGAAGTTCACCATAAAAAATAAATTTAGGATCTTTACATAATCTACACAATTTTATAACATTTAATATTGTTACGTACCCAATATTCAAAATTCTAAATTAAATTATTATTGCTTGATAGCTGTTGTAATGTGATTTTAATTACTTGCATACACATTTATGCTGCAAGTGGTGACGTCATCTTACTCAGCAAATCCAAAGTACATTAGAATATTAAATTAAGCAATGTGGAATAAGTAATACGCTTGATAAGGGAAATTAAGTAATAACCAGGTCATCGCTTATGGGTTCAAAAGAGAATTTATAAGAGGACACTTAAGATTGAATTAGGGACAGTGAACAGTGCATAGAAAAACAGTTGATACCAAAGAATAGATAGTGCATAGCTGGCAGTTGGCGGTCTTCCCATGAATTAAACCCAGTAATGGCGATATAGCAGTTTATATTTTTGCAAGTGGTTTTAATATAGTATTTTAGAATAAGTTGTAATAGTTTTGTAGTACGTAGCAAATGAATAAATTAAATCATTTAATATAAGATTAGTTGTTTCTCTGGTGATCCCGGCAATAAAGACAAAGGGCGCCTTATCAGTTACAGCCGCAGGCGTAACAATATTATAACTTGATAGATACCAATGTAAAGCAATGGGTTTTACCACATGTAAATGACTTCTTAGGGGTTTAAATACAATGTACCGTAACTTTCCGTAAAATTTCTATGGGGGTGTGGTTGCAAATTGCATAGCATTTGTGTTTGATGCTATATCGAGTTGGCAATATTACGCCTTCGAAACGAAACCTAAACAAAACCAATTTGCAGAAAAGCACTCAGATCGAAGCAAGTACCAACTGTCCACTCGGCTAATTTTTTTCCATTAAACTTTCCTTCAAAGTTTACTTTACCATTGGAATATAAAGACAGGATTGAAGAAGAGACTTAAATGTTTATTTGTTTGTACTGAAGCATCTTTAATTTTTATATTTTATTTGATTTTAAGTATCCTTTTAACGGATACGTATAATAAATTTAAATTATCACAGTATACTTTTAAGGCAAATATTTAGAATGTTGTATTTTAAATATATAAAACTTTAACAAAACAATTTTATTCATATTATAGTATTAACAAGATGTTTTGGTAATATATACTCGTATTATTATGATGTTTTGTTGGGGGACCTACCTATGAACCCCATATTGAAGAGACAACAACAAAGAATTCTACTTTTTATAAGAAAAATATTACAATATTATTACATAAGTTGTTGAAACAACACAAAGAGCACACTTCAAACATAAACTTTAAAAGAACTCTTGCCTCAGGGTTTATAATATAAATTTAGGTAACTGCTCCATAACATTGCTGGTTAACTGAACAAGGCGAAGGATACAAGGTAGTAAAAATGTACTTATAAAATATGGATGCAACAAAGAAATGAATTAAATGTTATCGAATTATCTAAGTTTTTTTTATAAAACGTTAAACAATTTTAACAATTTTATTAAATGACAAAATTACACGAAATAAATAGTAAGGTCTAATTTAACAAAGCACTTTGAAGCGGACCGCCTTTTCACATGGAAGCACTTGCTTGTTTCGTTCTGGTAAAATTCACTAAATGAAATCAGGATGGCTCTCCTGCGCCCTGCCGATCCCGAACTTTAAAACGAAAGTCCATCACTTGTTGGTTCCTTCTAAATTCCTTGCAGAACAACTCTGGACTGAGCATCTTCCCATTCGCTTCACAAAGTATTTAATCCAAATATCATTTATTGTCCACTATACTTCAGATGTTCAAATATACCACGAATACACAAATATGTTGCACTTTTAAATTTGTTTATTAACTTAATTCCTAACCTTGAAGGTTGTTGAAGTTTTAAACGTCAAATCTAGATCCCAACAAAACTTGTCGAAAAACAAACTGAAGTCAACTGATGCTACTTTGATACTTTGCCCCAAATTCTTGATTTTCAGCTAATTTACCAAATTTTATCCATTTTTCACACAGATAAGTAACAAATAACGCTAATTTGAACCGTAAAACCTAATAACATAGTGTTATTCAAGCAGGATATTTTAATACACAAAATGACAATTGTAATAGACGTTGAGATTTTTTTGTCCCCGTTGTTTTCTTTACTGTTTTTCGTGATGTAACCATAGGAACATTATAACGCAAACAAAATAAATACATTTTACAAAAAACATATGACCTCAACAACGGAAAGCAGGATGAAATTAACACAAATTAACGTAATCTTATTTAATATTATTTAATATTTATGTAACATTTTGAAAATCTCATTTACATTAAAACTGAAATTATATCCATATTCCTTATTTAAAAAGGAATTTTGTGACACCTCACACGACCCATCAATAATTTTCTAAAACAAAGATCATATTTATTTAAGACATAAATCACCTTAAATTAATAATATTGCAATTATATATATGTTCTCTCGCTCCCTAGGTGGAGCATAGGGCCTCAACGAATAATTTCCATCGTATACTGTTCTGAGCCATTTGTTTCACTTCTCTCCAGGTCCTACCCGTTCTCTGGATTTCTTGTTGGATGGTTCTTCTCCAAGTCATCTTGGGTCTGCCTCTTTTTCTACTTCCTTGGGGATTCCAGTCTAGTACCATTCGTGCAGTGTTCGGTCCTTCGCGTCTCAAAGAGTGTCCGATCCACTACCACTTTCGATGTCTAATTTCAGTCTTGATATCTGTTTGTCCTGCTCTTTGCCATAACTCTTTGTTAGTAACAAATTCCATCCAGTGTATCCTCATTATTCTGCGTAAGCACCTGTTGACAAATACTTGGATCTTGCTGTCTGTTATGGTTGAAGACTTCCAGGTTTCGCAACCATAGAGTAGGACCGACTTTACGTTGGTGTTAAAGATTCTGATTTTGGACTTAGTCGTTAGGTGATTACTATTCCATATGTCTTTTAGATTCCCAAAAGCTAATCTGGCCTTACTTATGCGCTGTTTTATGTCTTCCTCTGTACCGCCATGTATTGTTAATATGCTCCCTAAGTAGCAGAACTTTTGTACATCTTCGATGGATTTGTTGTTAATAGTGAGTGGTTGTTGGTTGTTAGCGTTGACGCGCATTGTTTTTGTTTTGTTAGTATTTATTTCTAGTCCAACTATTTTGGCTTGTTCTATAAGTCGATTGAGTTTTGTCTGCATTGCTGCGTGGGTGTGAGCTAGAAGACATATTTCGTCGGCGTAATCTAAATCATGTAACTGGTTTTGGAGTCCCCAAGTTATGCCAAGTTGTTCAAAGTTTACGTTTTTGAGTATATTGCAATTAAAGATTATCAAAATCATACTAAAATGTTCTTCACACCTATATCCAAATATTACTCACAAAAGGAATATACAATTGAAACATTAATTTTCCTCCAAAATTACATGTTAGTTGACAGTTGTCGAACATAATACAGAAATCTCATATCTTATTTCTTTTCAGCTGAAAAGCTCACACTCTAATACCTGCATAAATTATTACGACGACGAGCAAGCAAAACGACACAGAGAATTCAAAGGCTAGACAACAGTCCAAACCAATCAAAATTAACGGAGATGACAAACACTACTTGAACTTGGTTATAGTAATTTATTTTTCAGGTTAAAATACCTCGAGTTATCTAAATAATTTAATTTTCTATTAGATTATATAAATCAAGTTTCATATAACACAACAATATGTACGTTGTAAAACATTTTCCTGTGCGATAACCATCCACCAAATAACCAATAAGCTACCTTTGAAGACAGCTAGTCGAACATAATTAGATTATAGAAAACCTTACAATTTTATTTGCAATACCAAAACGATTTCTTTTTGCCGCCTCGGGCACATAGAAAATTTAATATAATGAAATGTCGATTGAAAATCACCTTTAATAGACATAATACTATTTTCCATCATTTTTCAAGTTTTATTCTTAAAAGAACGAGTCATTGAATCAAAATTAAATATAATATTACTCTATTTTTAAGGATTTTAAATAGACGCTTTCTTGATCATCATCAACTTAACATCAATAACGAGCACTAAATTAGAAAATTTTTTTATTATGTGTTATTACTAAAATAAGTACATAGACAAAGAGATATGAGATATGCAAGGTGTCCCGATGTGAGGTCACTACTTAGTGTACGTGATCTTTAGAGCAAATACAGTTAGAAATTTGAATAAAGTTATGCCCCAAAGTAAACCGTTTTCAAAATACAGAGATTTAAATTATTATTTGTTAAATAATTACAATTTCAGGAAAGGTGAAAAGAAATCGAAACTGAAGAGTGGTAATTTCTTCTAAATCAACTATTAAAAAAGTTATAGCCTGTTTTAGTTAAATACTGAAGCAGCCGAAACAATAAATGATATTATGTGGTATTTGACACAAACTGCGTACGTTAATATGGAAATAGTATTATTTACTTGTATGTAAACAGTAAAGCACCTTCAAGTTGATTTCTCTGCTTGCGCTTATTAACAGTGTTGATAATGTTTACTTTTACAACGCGAGAGTACGCCGATATCCATTACATGTACGGTTTTTGTGATGGAAACTCAGTAGCAGTTGCTCGAGAATATGGGTTAAGATTTCCAAATCGGCGACAACCAGACCGACGAGTTTTCACACGAGTACACAACCACCTACGTGAACACGGAACTCTCTCGAAACCGTCGACTGAGCATCCAATACAGAAAGTACTACATAATGAAAATAACATGCTGCGAGAAATTGATAATAAACCCGACCACCTCTGTTCGTTGTGTATCTACACAAATTAATGTACCACGAATGTAAGTTTGGAGAACATTAAAACGTCATGGTTTATATCCATTTCATATCCAGCCTGTTCAAGCCTTACCTACAGATTTCGCTAGTCATGTAGAATTTTGTCGCTGGATCATTGAAAATCGAAACGTACGTAATAGAATTTTATTCGCGGATGAGGCATCATTTACAAGAAATGGATTAATGAACAGAAAGTACAGCCACTCTTGAGATTTGGAGAATCCACACGAAATCGTGTGAAAATTATCAACATAGGCTTTCAGTGAATTTCTTGTGCAATTATTGATAACATGCTCATTGGTCCATTCGTTTTTGAGAAACATTTAACCGCCGACAGATATTTAAACTTTGCGTTACGCGAAGACAATTTTTGAATCAGAGAGTAGAGGTAGAGGCGAACAGCACACACTTGGCCCCTAAGATCTCCGGACTTAACTTGTTTAGATAATTATTTGTGCCATATGACAGATATGAAATACCAAACACCATCAGAGACTGTTGAAGATATTAGAAAACGCATTTTTGAGGCAGTAGAACTAACTCGGAATCACAATGTTACGTACGGCAACCAGATCGCACCTAAGAAGTGCCAGAATGTGTCTCGAGAGCAACGGTGGCCATTTTGAACAATCTGTATAGTGAATTTAAACTAAAATAAAAATAAATATTGGTTTTTCTGAAATTGTAATTATTTAAATAATAATAATTTAACACTCTGTATTTTCAAAACGGTTTACTTCAGGGCATAACTTTATTAGAATTTTTAACTATATTTTGTCTAAAGATAAAGTTCACTAAGTAGTGACTTCACGTCGTGGGACACCCTGTTTAGAATTCTTGACAGCTTCTTATGGACCAAACGAGCTTTTTCGTCGCACTGCAGCAGGAAAGATGGAAGTTTCTTCGACTTTGCTCAGCGAAGTAGGGAGTGGTTAATAAGAAACGCTCGAGAAAGTAAATTTGACGTAGTTACGTACAGGGCAAGTCACAATTAGTGGGCGCTACCTTCCAAATCACAGCTGATTGGCGGTTCTCGTGGAAAGCCGAAAAGCCAGCAGATTACGGAGATCGAAGTCACTTTTATTGTGCCTCCTCCTGTATACAATGCTTACAAAGACCAACAGAACTCTATTGCCTGAAATTGGTAACACACATAGTAAAAAAATATAATCGAAACGGTAATAACTGTAGTTGAACAAAAGAGAAGCTGGGACGTCCAAACCAAAGAGCTCGCTGCCACTGGCTTACGATATTTACTTTCCTGAACAAACATATCTACGCAGCCAGCGAAGTTCGAGTTTACAAAATTAATTACACTTTAACCTTAACAGGTTATTAAACAATGGGCAAGTGAAGGTTGCTTCATCTTTAATATCACAAGGACATTAAGCTGTTTTGTTCCTTATTTACCAACGAAGGACTGGTAAACAGGGGAAGCAATCACTGTATAGTACATTACCTTAGTTTTCTTCAGGTAGGGAGTAGAGAGAGAAAATCACAATATGGAGTGTTTCTAAGTCCTTGAGAAGCAGACAATAATCGTAGGCACGGCCCTGAAAGCTGAATCACGATTGTGCCACGACAATCGCTAAGACTTCGGGAAACTGGAAATTTCGAGTGTTCTTGCAGTCAGGAACGAAACCTCAGTTGTACGAGATTTTAACGTTGCTACGGCGTAGTGGGGAGAGTCACTGGGTTAATGGCTATAATCCGACGCAGGTCCAGAGAACAATTTTACTAAATAGTCTTTAATAGAGCGCAACACTCTGCTGTTATGTTTTTTTAATCCGACTTATGTCGAAAAGAATATTCTACCATCAGGTGAGAAAAGGTGATGCGGTATCTTAATCTAGCAGAGGCGCTGTCAAAAAACTCCGGCTCAATACCACGTGCGTTCCCTTTCAGAGGTTTTTGCTGACTAACATTCCCCCGGCTGCAAAAACTCTCACCTAACGTAATCATTCCAGAACATAATCTTCCAGGTGGAACTTCCGGGGAGCGTAGAAATTTCAGGGACATTCTTCCAACGAAGAATTCCAAGAACTGTTTTCGATCGGCGCCACAGACTAAACATACTTGTCAGCGTTCCCTTAAGTTCCGAAAAGGTGACTTCCCATAAATTAACCTTTGAAAATAATAGAATACTAATCGACTATGAGCGCCAATTAAAATCAGATTTTAATTCATATGAAACCGCAAAACTAAACCAACGTTACAAGCTCATCATTGACATGGAGGGACAGAGCACAACGATTTTAAGAGGAAGAGTTGCACGAATTAGTTGTTCTGAAAATATGCATGCGTACATAACATTGTGAAACTCTGTCAGGAACAAACACATTTTGATATTAAAAGTGGTTTGAAGAACTGGGGCTTAAGCACTCTGTATTATCATAGAGTAACAAATAAATATTATAGTTTCTAATTGCAACTGGAACGAATTCTTTCTATTGTTGTTCAATATTTTGCAAACTTCTTAGATATTTTGGAAACTTAAGATGTTATAATTCTGTAGAAATTTACAAACAGTAAATTTAATTTTCGTTTACTTTTATGAAATTTTGCTGCCGTGTATATAATTTGTGTGCCTTGTATACATATTTAAATGAGAGCCTAATATGTATGGCATAGTTGTTTCTAGTAATTTCCCTGTAACTCCTGCATAAAGCCTAAATAATCAAATGAAGTTTTCATTGATTCTAGCAAAATTTACTTTACTATTAAACTTAACGCCTGGTATTTTATTTATTTCACAAATATGTCTTTACATTAACTTAGAACTGGAATGGGAAGGAGGTTACCACTTTTGTTTTCTGGTCCATCGGTTAAGTTAATACTCAATACTTAATACCCAAGCTCAAATAAAAATCATTCAATGGATTGATCAATATCATACATTGCAACCTGCGTTTCTGTTTTCTAACCAAACGTTCCAATGTTCCACTTCCATATTTTTTACTTTACAAACAGAGACCTTTCTTCTTTAACGCTGACTGTTGCAGCATATAATGATAGTAAACGAGCGGCTACAATTAAATGAAGAACTAAATGACCGAGTGTTAAGTGAAGTGTCTATGGAAATGTTTCACGAGCCCTTTTAAACAGTAAAACGTTCTGCTCTTAAAGACATAATGGGATTATAATGGTATCCACCGCTGAGAATGAAATATACAACTGCACTCTCTGCAATAAATCCAAGTAATTATGAAACTGCGACAGAACATGAAGACGCCGCATTTGGTACTCTATTCTATAATAAATGCTTCATAAACGAAGCACATGAGAGTTAGGGTTATGATTGCCCTGTTGTGTATTCAATTTGTCTTTTGTGATTGACCTACACACTAATAGTATTAAGCTGAGTTTACTTTTTCGGGCTTTAAAGATTTAAACGATAGCTGTTGGATTCCAGAACAATCTAAAAAATCAGTCAGTAATATTCCCTTAAAATAATAAAAATATCAGTATTGCACTACATACTTTTGGCAGTTTCGGTTAATACAATCCGACAATGAAGATTAATTTTATCTATTTCTTATTTGACTAGTTTTCGGGAATTATTGTCACATAGTTACCTGAAATTAAACTTATAGAAAAGATTAAAAAGTATTGCAAGGGTGGCAAAAAGAAGTCAAATAGTTGTATGCAGCAAAATCTTTATGGGTGGAATAACTGACAGTTTTCTTTGTATACAGCTTTCAGTTTCCATTTTGATTACTGAAGCTATGTAATATCATGAATATGTATAATCTAGATGTACTGTAACTTTGATAGCATTTTATGATGAGTTTGTGGTACGTGTGAACGTACATAATTAACTAAAGATCATTGAATTTATAAACAGGTTATGTAGATGCAGTTCACGTTTTTCATACGCTACAGAACGTTGCTTGACGCCTTGCAATCTTTGGGGTATTGCAAACGCTCCAGGAAGTCAGTTTTTTCTACATTGGGTAGAAACTTGAATCACGCTAATAAATTTATAAACAAGCTTGCTTAGGAGACTTAACGAACGACTTATTTATTCATCCAGCAGGTTTATATTGTAATATACAGGATGGTTCGCGGGTGAGTATGAGTTTACCATGCCAAAAATAGGCAGCCCAAATTACAACTCAGAAGATCACAACAATCAATGTTTCATGCTGTAATACGGGAGGAACAAAAATTAAAATGGAAGAAAGAAAAAGACTTTTAAAAGGAGAAGGTATAGACCAGCAAACAGTAAACTCCATCAACAAGGAAGTGTCAAAAGCCATTAGAAAGGACATACAGAAATACAAAAAAGAAAAGATTAGGCAGTCCATCGAAGAAAATAAGAGTATGAGAATACTAAGAAGGAAATTAACAAGCGGTAAAAAGGAAATTTACAAACTAACGAACCAAAATGGCGAACTAATAACAAACAGACACGAGATATTAGGTATAGTAGAAGAGTTTTATAAAACTGTATATAGAAATCAGGTTGACCTAGAACTAGAACAAGGCACTTCTAAAGTCATGAAAGAAGGATCTGAAGGTATCCCTGATATCACCAAACGCTTTTAAGAAAATGAACAACAATAAAGCTCCAGGGGAAGACGGGATTGTTCACTGAAGCTGTAAAAGTGGGAGACACCATACTAATCGATAGGCTGGAAAAACTATTCAACTTGTGTTTACAAAAGCAGAATATACCTACAAGCTGGAACAACTCAATAACGATACTTCTCCACAGGAAAGAGGACGAAACAAACTTGGAAAATTATAGACCCATTAGACTTTTAAACCATCTGTACAAGGTATTTACCCGAGCAGTCACCACGAACGAAGGATCTGAAGACATCTCTGATATCACCTAAACAGAGATTTACAATGCTTTCAAGAAAATGAAAAACAAAAAAGCTCCTGGGGAAGACGGGATTGTTCACTGAAGCTATAAAACTGGGAGGTACCATACTAATCGATAGGCTGGTAAAACTATTCAACTTCTGATTACAAATTTAGAATATACCTACAAGCTGGAACAACTCAATAACGATACTTCTCTACAAGAAAGGGGACGAAACAAATTTGGAAAACAATAGACCCATCAGCCTTTTAAACCATCTGTACAAGGTATTCACCCGAGTAATTACCACTAGACTAGAAAGGAAACTAGACATTTATCAACCCAGCTCGCGCGGGCTATGGAACGAACGACCATCTGCAGTGTATTAAAATCCTAATTGAAATAACAGTAGAATATAACAGACCCCTAGTCCTGATATTAGTCGATTTCCAGAAAGCATTCGACACTGTGGAAATGACTGCCATCCTACAATCACTAAAATAATACAGAATTGACCATAGATGTACCAATATCGTCGACCAATATCCACAAAAGTGCCACAACAATTGTAAAACTCCATAAAACCAATAACAAAATAAATATTAATAGAGGAATTAGACAAGGAGATACCTTATCTCCAAAACTATTCATTACGGTATTAGCATACGCATTGAAAATGACGGAGTGGGAAAACCTAGGAGTTACTATTGATGGAGAAAAATTAAGCCATCTCTCTTTGCAAACAATATAGTATTAATAGCGGACAACGAAAAGTTATGGAACTTACAGCAAGTAACGCAAAAAGTTGGATTGAACATAAATTATGATAAAACCAAAATGATGATCAACCTAGTATTTAGTGAAGACTCTAAATGCATAGGTACTGATGCAACTTCAGTTATGTCATGAAGTAAGGTATTGTAGTAATTATGACCTAAAATTTCATCGTTGGTGATAGAGATCTCCATCATGTTTTCAAAAAATGTTGGGTTAATGTTGTCTCCAATAGCTAATCGAGCTAAATCTTTCCTGTCATCCGATGATAATTTTGGAATGTTATTACTGTTCATCCCACGAAAAGTTTCTTCAAAGGCGCATATGTGCTTACAAAATTTTCCGCCTTGCCCAGAAACACAATCGCATATTGAAAAGTTCATATCAACGCGAACGGTATACAGTAATTTATTGTCACTCTCTGATGGAACTAGATACTGGTTTTCAGATATTTTTTTTAACAAAGATTTTTTGCTTTGCATTTTAGTTTGGAGTAAATTAAGTTTTTTTATTTTTCCTTTGATTTGCATAGGATAAAAGTCGCTTCTTATGATCATTTTCAAAAACTTTGCAAATAAAATCAAGTAAGGCGCAGGCATTGAACGCCTTACATCTCTGCAAGACCAGATCTTTAAAAATTCTTATAGACGCTTCGCAGTAGTTATTGGTATTATTTCCTCTTGTAATTAAATTAGTTCTAAAAGCATGTGCCCACTCAATTTTTCGATTATACAACACACTAATGTGTTTTTTAAGGTTTTCGTATTTTTCTATAAAATCATTTTTGGTGAAAGTACAGTATTCATCCTCGAATTCTTCTACTGTTTTTGAATATAGAAGTTCTTGAAAATATCTCATTATTACGGGTCTATCAACTTTTTCAACTTTGTGGCCACCGTCCCACAGCCATCGCCAGAATGCTTGGCATAGGTGAAATGTGCAAAGAAGCAATGTGGACTTCGAAAATATAGTACGGAGAGAGTTTCTCTCAGCACTTGAATCGTCACTCATAATAACTGCAGGAAAACCTTTTCCACCAAAACTTTCATTACCCAAACTTTTACGCAATAAAGAAAATGCCAGTGTATAGTTTGCCTCACTTTGTTCGGTATGAATAATACACGCCAAAGGTATTGCTCCAATTTTATGTGCAGCAAAAACAAATATAACGCAGGAATTCATTTGGTCACATGAACCACTACTATCGATAAAAATCATCTAATTTGCAAATTCTCTCTCATGGGCCCTGAGAATTATAGGGAGAATTATATTACAATTATCAGCGGTTCCTCATTTATAATGATTTTTATCCCCAAATCTTCGTAACTTTTGTTTTTTTGTTTTATAAGGGTTAACATGCTCAAGTTGTCTCGACCACCGAAATTCGCCTTCCTAAAATAAAGCATTCCAGTAAAAAATTAGTTCTCCCTAAAAAAGCTCACGCTGTATAATGAACTTACCGCCATTGGTCATGTAAACTGTAAATTTGGCGATCAGTAGAATTAATCTGAGTGTTGGAAATTGTTATGTTCATTTTAAAATGGGCCGCTTTATATGAATTAATTTCTTAATTTGTTTGCCACTTCGTAAGAATTAATAACGGTATTTTAATTGCAGTCTTATTTAGGGTTACCATTTCGCTATTTGTTTTGTTTTTCGAAGTTTAAGTTATGTTGACAGTTTCTCTTGGGTCGAAACTGCCGACTTTTGTTTTACTCGCGCGTGACCTCAAGCACTCCCGAGAACTCACATGTCCCTTATTCTAGAACATTTCATCACATGTCGAAATATGGTGCAACCTTTTCGGGGGAATGAGGGATCGTGTTGCGTTTTTCAAGCAGTCAATTTTCGATCTCTGATGACTCCGGTTCCCCGAAACACTCCATCAATCGGGGACCGTAATTACGGTAAGTGCTGCAGGGGTGGCTTTTGGGTTTTTTTCGAGGCATATCCGTTATGTGTGTTTCGTCTCGCTGTTTTGCCAAGGGGTATTAAATAGACCATCAGCTACTGCCGGATTTAAAAGGAAGCACTGGATTCAACCCCGGTAAAGCCAATTCTTGGTGAATTGACCGATCGCTAGCAGCCTGTTGAAATCAACGTATTTTCCTGCATCTGGAAATCACCGATACTTTGTACCTACCTCGTTTTAAGACATCCACCGGAATTCAAGGTAAAAACCCAGTTTTGTGTTGTGATAAAGAAACCTTTTAATTTAACTTCATGTAAATACAAAAGAAAACGACCTTCAGTCGCCATAGGTGGTGTTAGTTGTTTATTATAAAACTACTAGATTACATTCTGTGTTATTTTTGTGAACTTCAGCGTCGCTGGTGTTACGTAGCTGTATGAAAATCGTAAACCCCGTTGCACCAGTGGCGGCGAGTTTTTTTTCTGGACGTTCAAAAATTGAAATTATGTAATCCAAACTTATAGCGTTATCACTTGCCATATTATTCTATTGTCATTTTTAACCGTTTAATTATATGTGTGTTTAAAGTTTACTGCCTCGTATTGTGTCTTTTGTACTTGTTTTTATAAGACTTTTGCAAGCTTTAAATATATAGGAGGAGGCACAATTACGGTAAGTTCCATTCCCGTAAGCTGTTGGCTTCTCGGTCTTCCACGAGGACCTACAAACAGCTGGATTTGGATGGTGACGCCTACTTATTTTGACTCGCCCTGTACACAACTAAAGATTTTCTCCCATAAGCGATTTTCACGAACTCCCCCTACTCCTCTGAGCTAAGCTGTAGGCCGTTTTCCATCCACATGGTTACGGGTCGTCGAAAAAGCTCGATTGGCCCGTAACAAAATATTCTCTATAAAATTTCCCTTCTCTTCGTAATGTTCATCTCCTAGGGTTAATTCGTGGTACGTTTTAGCACAAGATGGTGTCTTGCCTTCGTTGAAATATGTCCAAAATAATTCCTTGGTTTCATTTGTCAAACGTAGGCAACTAAAAGCCTCAGCAACTTTTATCTGGTGACTGCTTAGATTCGACCTAAAAAATATTCATAGGATTTGAAAAATATAATCTAACAGACCTTATCTATAGCCACAGCTGTTCAGTAAAAGTAAAAGTAATTGGAAAAGCCCATTAAGTGCCTTCAGTACTTGAAATACTTTATTTCTCGATAACTTTTCTTATGTGGCACTTTGTACTTGGTACTTCAAGTAATTTTCAAATTTACTTGGACTGAGTACCTGATTTTTTGAGAGATAGGTACTTACGTTTATAACAATATTCAATCCATCCTTTAAGAAATGGTCCTTTTTTATTATGTTTTTATTGACCTTTTTAAATAGAAGAGAAGTGGTTGCGTCGAAATTCCGGTTTCTAACTCTATTTTCACTTCTTTGATTACATTCCACTGGCTGGTATGCTGACACTGAAATACTTTCTTATACTCATATTTCTGAAGGTTGGGATATGTGTACCTCACAATCCAGTTGGTCTTTGTTGCAATACTAAATCGCATGATCCACCTGTCACACCACTCACTACACGATGTTTCTCCATCTTCACTATTTTTTTTTAGTACGTATGGTTAAACAACAATTATTTATATCGTTATAACTGTAATTTTGCACGTTATCCTCTGAATGTAGAAGTTCTTTAATAGTATGTAAACACTCATCCATTTTGGCGTATCAATATTAAAACTAGGTTATGATATTCGGCGCGTAATAGCATGAGCGAGCAGCGACGCCGACGTGGCGATCCGCGTGTCTGCGTCCGAGTATATTTAGAAGGTGTAAAACGCTCGTTCTGCAATTTCTAACCATACTGCTATCCAGATTTCCAGTGCTGAGTGTACAGTAGTATAGTTAGAATTGGCAAACACGGCGTGTTGGCGGTTACAAAGTCTACCGCTATAATAGAGAGTAGGCTGGATCTGTATAACAGTACAAATACCATATGTACAAAAAAATTTTAGATAAAGGGTGGCTTTGTACTTCAATACGTCGGTCTTTGATGATTTTATGACAATTAAATGTCAGTTTTAATCAGATTTAATTTAATAATGGTGTTTACAGAAATACATAAGCGATTCATCGTTGAATCTTATTTTCGCAATGGAAATCTTGAAAATGGGTAATGGATTTACAGTACCCGCCCTTGTATGGTTGAATTTCGACAACAGTTTCCTGATTTTGTGTTTCTGGAGGCCGACTTTTTTAATGTGGTACGAAATTGTGTGCGGTTATTTAGAGAAACAGGAAGCGTAACACGGAAGAGCGGAAGTGGAAGGCCAACAGTCCGTACAGAGGAGACCATTCAAAATGTTCAAGAGATTATGAATGAAGCACCTACAACATCATTGCGCCGACTCGTACAACAAGTTCCTGTATCTGTAGGTACCTGTAGAACAATTTTGAGAAGAGACATTGGTCTATTTCCTTACAAGATGCAGACAACTCATGAATTGTTACCGGGTGATAATAACAGGCGCGTGTTGTATTGCCAATGGTTCACTCAACATTTATTGAATAACAATGACCTCTTGGATTTAACATTCTTTACAGATGAAGCATGGTTTCATTTATCAGGGTATATTAATTCACAAACCATGAGGGTGTGGAGTGCTGAAAACCCTCATATATTTTGTGAGACCCCGTTACATCCCCAGAAAATTGGTCTATGGATAGGTATCTCTAGAAGACGATTAATTCCCATATTCTTTGAAGGAACCGTCAATGCTCAAAGATATCGAGACAATATCTTAAACCCCTTCACACACCAACTTCATGACGATGAGCTACAACATGGATATTTCCAGCAAGACGGTGCCACTTCCCATACGACTCCACAATCCATTGCTTATTTGCGTCAGTTTTTCGACGATCGCCTGATCAGTTTACGTTGTGAACCAGAATTTCCGCCGAGATCACCAGATTTGACTATTCTTGATTACTTTGTTTTTCCGCATTTGAAAAACACAATTTTTAAAATTCCAGTTCACATACTTCTTGAGTTGCGCAACCGAATAGTTGAAGAATGTGCCAATATCACACCAGTTGTGCTCCAAAACGCATTTGATAACATGAAAAGGCGTGTAAATTTATGCTTGGATGAAAGCGGTGGACATTTTGAACATTTATTGTAATATGTACTTGAAAATAAACCCTCGATCCCCTCAATTTAAAAGCAGTTTCAAAGTGCGACATACGTTCTGACATACAAAGCCACCCTTTATCTAAAATTTTTTTGTACATATGGTAGTAATTTCGCTGACGGGGCGCCACTAGACGATCCTCTTTGTCTGCCTTTCGTCGCTGAGTCTCTACCCGATGGACCGACGACATAAGAAGAGCAGCTGGAAATTGGAAAAGAGCTACGCAAGACCGTAAGGGATGGAAGCGTTTAGTGGAGGCTTATGTTCAGCAGCAAACGCAAAGGACTGGGAGATGATGATGATGATGACGATGATACTGATATAGGAAGTAATTTTGAGTGCTTCAATAGATAGTTAAATTGAAAGTCAAACGTTTCAGCTTCCAATTATGTTTTTTTTCAATAATTTACAGCTTAAACAAAATATAATTTGTATCCTATTTTGAAATATATTACATTATTCACACGTTACCAATTTAACGTAATAAAATATTCCTTGAGAATTCTGAAATAATTTAGAAATTGTCATCTTAATACTTCATCCCATGATCATATTTTTAAGGTGTTAAGGACAACCAAAAATATATCAAGTTTTTGTTTGGAAATGTTTCCAATAGTTTTGTATTACTAAGGGAAATATTAAAAGCATCACGGATTTGGAAATTCTAAAAAAGTCACCGATTTACACGATGATAGTTAAATTGAAAACAACATCTGTAAACTAAAGTCGTTGATGTCCAGGGGTCTTATAGTGGGATAGATTGAATAAAATATAATAAAACCAATGTCCAACGAATTCTCTCTTGCATATTTTCAATAGTTGTTGGTTCAACGATGTACATCTGGGATTTTACATACCCCCAGAGAAAAAAGTCCAGTGGTGTCATATCAGGTGACCTAGGTGGCCAACCAACTGGTCCTCCACGACCAACCCAACGGTTCTCGTATCGATTATTTAAAAACTCCCTAACTGAAAGGGCATAATGTGCTGGAGCGCCATCTTGCTGCCACCACAAATTATTTCTGATATTTTGTGGGAGTTCATTTAGATGATTTTGAATTTAATTTTCTAATAAATTGAGGTAATTCTCTCCATTTAGTCTATTAATAAATATTGGCCCAACAATGTGCTGTCCTATAATTCCACACCACACGTTTAAACTCCATCGATGTTGACAACGTCGCTCACGGGTTCAGTGTGGATTTACATTATCGTAATAATGCATGTTATGTCCTACAACAACAGCATCATTTCGAAAATTTGCTTCGTCCGAAAATAAAACGTTGTTAAAAAAGTTTCCATTTTGTCCTATCTGTTGCAAACCCCACTGTGCAAAATTAATTCTTAACAGAAAATCATTTTCGGTTAATTCTTGGTGAAGAATTATTTTGAATGGGTGAAATTTATTTTTTTTTATTATCCTCCAGACCGAAGTATGCGATATTCCAACCAAATTTGCAATCTCCCTAGTACTGACATGGGGATTCTCAATAATGTGTAGCATTACCTGGTTTTCGTTGTCGTCATTGCAAGCAGATGGGTTTGCATGTACCGGTTTCTTATAATCCACAGTTCCCGTTTCACGCGTTCTCTCCTATAATATAGTAAATGTTCGATGTTCAGGGTGCCTTCGGTTTGGATATTTATTTCTGTACAATCTGGCTACTTCATAAGGATCTTCATCTGCTTTTCCAAATATTAGGAGCATATCAATTAACTCGTCTCTCGTATAACTTAACGGCATTTTAAGAACGTATCAATTAATTTTAAATTAACAACTATAATCTTCATTAATACAATTGTTTTTAACAAGCACTGACAACTAAATTGCATTGATTGACGTTTGACTACTAGATTAAAGTTTAATTGTTTCTTTTGTGTCTACCGCTACTTGATATTGGACAAAAATAACATCGAGTGTAAAATATTCATGCGCTACTAGATTAAAATGTTAGTTTGCTTTTTGATAGGGAAAGAAATGAATTTTTAAGGAAAATAAAAACTATCGTAAAAAGAATGTTTTTAGGATCTCAATAATAAAAAAAAATGATGGCATTCCATTAAAAAAAAATTGAAAGTCGCCATTTTGAAATAATACGTCCAACTGAAAATCTGATATCACCATCGTGTAGAGAATGTTCGATATTACTGCCAAATATTTTGAAAGTAGTACCCATAGTGTGGCTAAAAAAAATAAGGCGCTTACTCTGAAACAGGCTGTATATATGTATATATATATATATATATGTGTGTGTGTGTGTGTGTGTGTGTATATATATATGTATATATGTTTGAGTTCTGTCAACCACATTTGAAGGGGGACAACTTAGCTGACCCACGTAGTAGAACAAAAAAAATATTCGGTGTCAGTTAAGATACTCTATAATATTATAGTTTCATCACTACAAATAAGCTAAAGAAAATTGTCTAGTTTCCGTATTGGGTTTTGGATCGTTTCCAAAAAGTTGGAGCGTACAACGAAGCTCATATTTAAATCCACTAGCGCTACTTACAACTACCCTGTCACAAACTAAGAGGCAGTTATTGAAGATGCTATTTCTCAAATAAAACTCTTTCTGATTGTCACATAGCTGGAAACAGAATCAATAACGCAAGGAGGAAAAAAGGTACATAACAAATTAATTTGGTATTTTTCCTGATAGATTATTTTCTAATTTTAGTTTCTACAATTGTATATTGTATGAAGGCTGCCAATATTAGATTTTGTACGCGCAAGAACACAATTAGTCTAGAAATTATAACAGAAACTAAATGAGTAACTAAATGTGTATTTTAATGAAGTTAAACCAAACAAAGAAATAGCAACAATTTGGGATAGTGATTCTAATTATGCATAGCCGATGCTTTCATACAGCAAGAAATTTTCGGCGTGTTTATTTATTATATACCTACATAAGGTAAACACAGTAACTAGAAATTATAATTATACATAAATGATAAACAAATAACTTATTTAAATTTTAATTTGATTAACGTTTCCAGTGCCCTTCATTGTTTATGTCACTTGCTACATGTATACAGGTTTAAATATTTATTAAACTATTATTTATGCTATAACAGGAATTCAAATTCCCAAGGTTATCAATAGGTGTGCTACGTACTATTTTGATAAAAATTTTTATTATTTTCTTTCAAGAACTACATACGGTAAACCTATATTTATGTCACTTGTTAGATGTATACAGGTTTCAATATTTATTAAACTGGAAAACTATTATTTATGCGATAACAGAGATTTAAATTCTTAAGATTATCAATAGGTGTGCTACGTACTCGGAGCCGGACATGCGAGCGCGGCCGTCAGGGCACGGCCGATGCGCGCCACCGTTAGGGCGCGTGGACATCACGGCGCAGGCCGTTAGGGCGCGGACCGTTCGAGCGCGTGGACATTAGGGTTTGGAACGTTAGGGCGCGGACCGGTAGGGAGCGGGACACTAGGGCGCGACAACTGTATTAAATTTGTCAGACTAAAAGTTAGTCATTAAGGCTTGTAAGGAGTGATGAAAAATTTCTCTTGGATTCTTTTGAATATGCAACTAAACATACGTCATCCAGTGTTTTCAAAAGTCTATGACGTAACAAAATTGAAATAGAAAGATTAGTAAAATCATCCAATAGAACCGACCTTCCTTTTCTTTCCTTCTTGTATTTAAAATAATCATTTGGGTTTCTGTGGTTTTAAAAATGAAATATTTGCGTACAGATTTGTATGCAATGCAGAAAATTATTTTTGATTTTTTAAACCTTTACAGGTTATCTTAATAATGGTTAATAGGTTATTCAACGTTATATTATAGATTTATTAAAATTTTCTTCCCTCGCAGTGCTATCCGATCTGAAAACAGTTTTAACAAATGTAATGGTCAGAATCACTAACCCCCTAACTATAATTATTAAACAGCTAAATACGTATTAGCGTAGGCCAATTGTTAGTCTATGGCATTGTCAATCTTCAAAACTGTATAACTAAAAAAATGCGGATAGAAGCATTAGTAAAATCATAAGAACAGGGCAACCCTTCTTTTCTGCACTTCTTGCTTTTAAAATAATTTTGTTATTAGGTTATCACTTGCTTTTCCTATTATTTACAGATTTTATGTAATAAGCAATGCAAAAAATCATATGTACTATCTTTGATGAGTTCATAATAACTGTTAATAATTACCTATTTCAAGTTACCTACAATCAAAATTTTCTTCTCCTGCAGAGTTGTTCAGTCTTAAAACAACTTTAGAATATGTAAACAATATTGTAGTTTTTTATATTGAACACCGACATTCTATTAGCAGGAAAACTAATTTGAATGTTATAGTACCAAGAATGATAAAAACAATGACCTAAAGGCATACCCACTATATTGATGCAGCATTATTTAACAGACCTCCTCATATCTTAAAAACTGGATCCCTATCAGAAAATTTGGATTTTTGATATGACATGGTAATTTGTTTTAAATATATTTTATAAATGTAAATAAAAATATTATTACTTTATCAGGTATTGTCCTGTATGCTTGTGCATTGTATAATTAGTCCAATTAAAACAATTTATTGATACGTAAATCAAATTGTTATCGTTATTATAAATATTATAAATACAGGTGAGTAACAATGTTATAACACAGAGTTTCGCGCGCTAGTGTCCCGCGCCCTAATAGCTCGCGCCTTAATGTCCTCGCGCCCTAGAGTCTCTGCGCGCTAGCGGCCCGCGCCCTAGTGTCTTCGCGCCCTTGTGTCTAGCACCCTAACGGCGGCGCCCTAACGGCCGCACCTGAACGTCCTAGATCGGCTGCGTACTGTTTTGATAAATATTTTTATTATTTTCTTTCCAGAACTATATGCGGTTGAACATTCATTTATGTTACTTGTTACATATATACAGGTTTCAGTATTTATTAAACTGGAAAACTACTATTTATACTACAACAGAGATTTAAATTCCTAAGGTTATCAATAGGTGTGCTACGTATTGTTTTGATAAATATTTTTATTATTTTCTTTCAAGAACTATATGCGTTTGAACATGTATTTATGTTACTTGTCACATGTATACAGGTTTCGACATTTATTAAACTGGAAAACTATTATTTATGGTATAACAGAGATTTAAATTCTTAAGGTTATCAACAGGTGTGCTACGTACTGTATTGATATATATTTTTTTTATTTTCTTTCCAGAACTATATGCGGTTGAACATTTATTTATGTTACTTGTTACATATATGCAGGTTTCAGTATTTATTAAACTGGAAAACTGCTATTTATGCTATAACATAGATTTAAATTCCTAAGGTTATAAATAGGCGTGCTACGTATTCTTTTGATATATATTTTTATTATTTTCTTTCAAGAACTATATACGGTAAATGTATATTTATGTTACTTGCTACACATATACAGGTTTCAATATTTATTAAAATGAAAAACTATTATTTATGCGATAACAGACATTTCAATCCAGAAAGTTATCAATAGGTGTGCTACGTACTGTTTTGATGAATATTTTTATTATCTTCTTTCAAGAACTATATGGGGTTGAACCTATATTTATGATACGTGTTACACGTATACAGGTTTCAAGATTTATTAAACTGGAAAACTATTATTTATGGTATAACAGAGATTTAAATTCTTAAGGTTATCAATAGGTGTGCTACGTACTGTTTTGATTAATATTTTTATTATTTTCTTTCAAGAACTATATACGGTAAACCTATATTTATGTTACTTGTCTCATGTATACAGGTTTCAACATTTATTAAACTGGAAAACTATTATTTATGGTATAACAGAGATTTAAATTCTTAAGGCTATTAATAAGTGCGCTACGTACTGTGTTGATATATATTTTTATTTTTTTCTTTCAAGAACTATATACGGCAAACCTATATTTATGTAACTTGTCACTTGTATACAGGTTTCAATATTTATTATCCTGGAAAACTATTATTTATGCTATAACAGAGATTTAAATTCTTAAGGTTATTAATATGTGTGCTACGTACTAGTTTTGCTTTAATATTATTATTATTTTCTTCAAGAATCAATATACCGGTTAAAATTATATTTATTGTCACTATGTCTCAATTACCTATCAGGTTTCAACATTTATAAAACTGTACTATTATTTATGGTATAACAGAGATTTAAATTCTTAAGGATATCAATAGGTGTGCTACGTACTCTTTTGATAAATATTTTTATTATTTTCTTTCAAGAACTATATACGGTAAACCTATATTTATGTAACTTCTCACTTGTATACAGGTTTCAATATTTATTATCCTGGAAAACTATTATTTATGCTATAACAGAGATTTAAATTCTTAAGGTTATTAATAGGTGTGCTACGTACTGTTTTGATTAATATTATTATTATTTTCTTTCAAGAACTATATACGGTAAACTTATATTTATGTCACTTGTCTCATGTACCTATACAGGTTTCAACATTTATTAAACTGTAAACTATTATTTATGGTATAACAGAGATTTAAATTCTTAAGGATATCAATAGGTGTGCTACGTACTCTTTTGATAAATATTTTTATTATTTTCTTTCAAGAACTATATACCCGGAATATGATATGGTTTCACATTTTCTTTTTTATCAAGGCTTTTTGTTTCTATGCACCTTAAGTTTACGTCCCTTACCTTTTCAAATTTTTTTGCTTCAACTTTTGTTTTAAGTTTTAAGTTTACTTCCTTCATTTTTTCAAGTTCTCTTGTTAGTTAAAAATATAATAATAACACTATGTTTCTAATAATACAATAAATACATTATTCATTTTCTTATATATTTTGTAGACAGAACGGATGTAAACACCTATTTTGAACATACAGTGCGTATGAAAAGTATGGAATAAATTCATTTTACTGGAAACGATTAGTTTTTTGCAAATATCCTCGGACACGTCAATTTTATTTGATAAAAGCACACATTTTTATAGCAAATTCAATTTCTGACCATCATTTGTTTTTGAGTGATGACGTCATCATCTTTTTTTTTAAATGGCATCCCCTATGTTTTTTGACGGATTCGGATAGAGGACATTTTTCTGCGTATGGCACTGTAAAAAATGGCACGTTGAAGAGGAAAGTCTTCGAGATATTTGAGAAAGTTTCAAAACCATGAAATAAATTTGTTAAAATGAAAGGAAGAGAAAAACGTATAATAAAAATTAAAGATCAGAGAAAAGCCACTTTATTAGTAACAAATTAAATTATTTTACTAAACTAAAATAAAAAAATAATATAATTACAATAACAAATGTTCAAATTGCTGTAATAAATTGTATTATCTGTCGCATTGATTGACAGGTGCCTTATCTAGCCACATGCTCTCCTTAACT
>JABXWE010016000.1:0-13589 GCA_014611495.1 Limonius californicus | reverse complement strand
AGAATGTTAACGTTTTAATACGCATCAATTTATATTATTACAACGTACATATCATACAAGGTGTATCAATTAGGCCCCCAGCAAGGGAATCGCAGAAGAGATACAAAGTTGCTTAATTGAGGCAAAATAGCCTAATTTAATGCCGAACAATAATCTAATAAGGAAGTTGACCTATTGTTTTTTGTTTACAACGTACTGGCATAAAGCCAAAGACATTTTCTATTTTTGTTTTTTGCGTGTATCTCTTGAAAAAAAATATTCCCTCAGAACCACCATAAGGGTTATTATTTCCTATGTCTGCCATCTTAGGAGTTTGAGTAACTTGTAACAAATTTTACGCTACTGTCAAAAATTAATATCACATATAGCTGACTAAATTTCTAAGATGTCTTCCTCTTCTCCAATTAATTCTCTTTTTTTGTTTCTATAATATACTGGCTGGTATTCTTTGTCTTTAAGCCTTGTTACAAATTTCTTATTTCCTTGTTTTAAAACTTTCTTCCATTTCCTTTATTAATCCCCCGCACTTTAGCCACAACACAAACGAATAAAAACAATTAGTTAATATTTGCAGCATCGTCAGTTTAATTAAAATATTTTAAGTTTGTACATAAAAATAATTATTGCATTTATCCCGTTAACATGTTATTGTGATGCTTTCCAAATTTTCGTAATAATTACCTACAAAATTATAAGTTTGATTCCAAGGACATAAAAATAAACGGAACTACTAGAAAATTGTTTATTAAATTAGCTTGCTTGGTGTACGTAAGTCAATGACTGAGCTTCCTGCATTCCATCTGATAAATAAAAAACGAGAATGATGTGTCATATTGTGATAAAGAAAGAATTACCAAATAAATTAAGTCAATTAATGTGTTGCATTTGTTAGGCTTGTTGGGGTTTAATTAAATCAAATTGTGTTAATTTACTTCAGTTAAGTGGAAGTGATATTTGCTTTGATTTTTTTGTATGGAACTTTTTTTTTTAATTGCCGAATGGTTTCTTTCTGTGGAGATTCTTCTGTTTCTAATTAATTATGCTTGTTTGTGTCTTCTTTTTATAATTTAATAAAATAATTTTAATTTTATGAATGAATTTCACTTATTAGAATGATTTTCATTCAATTGTCCCACTTAAAATTTGTTTTTTATACATATAGGGTGTCTACCTAGTGGGTACGGCTTCAATACTTCCTATATTATGTATGTTAAGAAAAACGTATGAATGTAAAAGTTATTTTTATTATACTTATATGAAAACACCTTGTTTTCATCTGTTTTTACAAAGACGTAAAGGTGGCATTTTCAGAACAGCGCACGTAAAATTTTTACCGATCTTCGTTTTTTTTTGCGTGCGCTAAATGCCGATAATAAATATATCGTTGCTATGGAAATGTTAATCATGTTTGGTACTATTACGATGTATTATGATTACTTTGAAAATAAAATGTTCTAAATTTACTTTTTATCCTTTTTTGCGTTGTTTTTAGATAAGTATAATAAAAAGTATCGTTCATTACACGTCCGGAAATGGATTTTTCCGTGCTTGCATGACTTCCCGTGTTCGGCTTCGCCTCACACGAGAATTTGTCACGCGCGCACGGAAAAATCCTTATTTCCAGACTCCTAATGAAATATACTATTACACGCTTTAATGTGGAAAAGCATCAGCTTCGACGGTCGATTTTGAAGTCTAAGTGTTTCCATAAGTGTCTTCAAGAGAATTTTTAACAAAAATGTTAAATTATTCATTTTACCAGATATTTCTCAAAGTCTGATCTTGTGTATATAACCTCTAACTCGCCTTTGAGCCTCTTCTTAGAGATCATGGGATAAAAAGAAACAACGCTGTCTAAAATATAAGTTTATAAATCTCTGCAGAAAAACGATAGGTGTAACACCTGTTCTGTAATTTTCACTTCATTTTTGTGTTAAATTTAATTTAAACCGAAAGTCTTGAAAAGTCAATCTTTAAAAAGTTATTAACACTATTCATTGTTTACTAGTCACAAAACTACAATTTGGAATTGAAAACTTCGAGCGCAGGCGAATCTGTTCGGCCCACTAAATGAACGTTGTAATCAATAATCATCATATACGTACGGTCAGGCGATGTTTGCCGAATACAGAGATCGTAGGGGCCGAATAGATGCCACCTTCACGCCTACCCATTTAAACGCGCAAGGCGATCGTAAACTTTGCGGCGAAAATCGAGGAATGGATGATAATTTAAACGTTAGCTATAGAAAACAAACTTTTGCAGAGTTAGTTCATTTTGGTTATTATTTAAATACATAAAAGAAAAGATTAATTGTAATATTTTAATCCGAGTAGGGGCGCACCCACGCCCACTTATTCAAAAACCGCCATTGTTCTAATACAAGTTTCCCCTATTCCTTAAGTGATGCAGAACTTTTTCACACCACTATAGATATAGACAACTTGTGTATTTTTTATCCACAAATGGTAATTTTACGTTTTAATGAGGGTATATAACGGGTCCCGCGTTGCGCACATTCGTCGCCCGTTCACGTACGGTCAGGAGAGTCAGGAGAGGAGTTAGTACTTGGATGGGTGACCCGAAGGTTACCTCTCTCCCTCGAGGATGGATCACTATGGGAGAGTAGATCAACAACCCCCTTTATGGGGCAGGCCATTGCCAAACAAAGGCATTGCGGGACAATTAAAAAAAAAATAAGGGTATAGTAGTTGTTAAGACCATCACGTTACAATTAAAATAGTAATACATAACTAAAAAGTTATACATTCAAAGATGCAAAAAATGCTTTATAGTATAATTTTCACCGTTACATAAAATAAGAGTAACATTCAGTAACAGTTAACTTATTTTTTTAACAAATACTGCTTTTAAAGAATACACAATACTTAGAAACAAGAAACAAAATTATATTGTATAACAACAGGTTTCTGTGTGGAACATCTTATTTACGGATATACATACATACTAAAATTGTAGAATATACAACTGTATATAAATCATTATCTATTTGTAGGTACGAAAAGCATGTATCTAAAAAAATACATTTTTAATTGTAAAAAAAATGTTTGCTCTAGTTAAGGGTACACATACACTTTCATTACCATAAAAAAAAAGCTATGGACTTAAAAATCAGTACAAAACATTAGCATAAGTTAAGACAGTTATATAGAGGCAGTAATTAAAATATAAAATTACAGAGGATACTACTGCATCACTAGATTAAAATTCTTGACAGTGTTCGGCATGTTGTATGCAACCTTCAGACCGAAAGGTTGCTTTTGTAAAGAGAGCCATCCAGTATCTACCGTTTAAGATTTCTTCCATTTTTCAGAAACGCCCGTGTTGCAATTCGAAGGCAACCAATTCTGTTAGAAGTAAAACAGTTAAAATCAAATAGAAGGTATGGGAATCAAAAATCTATTGAAAACAATAGTGAAAGCTTGTAAAGTTTGAACTTAAAAAAATATCAGCATATAGCAGTTTGTAGCCCCTTTTTGAGATGTAAATTTTTCATCTTAAAACTTTATTACTGTGCAATTTAGTTGATAAAATTAGTCAATCTACCTTACTACCGGAAATTGTACAGGAAAACCAGATGAACCTACAACAAAAATAGACAGCTGTGAATTATTGCAAGGAAAATCATATTTTGATCACCTTGTAATGAAACACCCTAGGACTTTCCTTGTATTGTCTCCCACCCTCTTGTATACCGTTCCTGTCATCTAACTTACAGATATTGATGTATGTTGACACCAAAACGTCGCTAGTTTGGACACTGTTGGGTTCCAGTTTAAATAAAAATTTTTCATAGAAAGAAACTGCCATAATATAAAGGTGTGCAATTTCCAATATTTATACAAGGTTAGTTGTTACTTTAGGATCATTTATAATTATTGTTTCCTGAAATAAATACAACCTGAATTAGACTTGGTGTCCAATTTTGCAATTTTTTGTTTGGCACAATCTTTAGTTTTGACCCCTCAGTAGCAACATACGTTGGTATCTGCACCTACTCTGCACTCTTGCTGTCTCTACTATTTTATGTACTTCCCGTTGCTCGCCATTCTTTTTATCAGTTGTATAGAATTAGTTCAATGTTACAACATCTGCTGCCTTTTTAACCTATTGACGCAAAAAATCATAATATAACAAAACAATTGCAAATCAAAATTAAAATTCAAAATACTTTAAGCAAAAAATAAAAGAAAGCCAGCAATGGATATTATTTGGGTTACCACATTTTTATTTCATTTTAAAACATATTCAAAAATGCTTATAAAGTGTTCAAGTTTGAAGGTAATTTCTTTAACCAACATTTTGCTTTTCTCTATTCACATGTAAATATATTATTATTTGGATTTATCTAAATAAATTGCCATTAATTTTTGCAGTGGAAACGTTTTAATATAATTATTTAAAGTTTTACAAAATTTCAAGTGACAAACTACAAATTATTGAGACTCAATCAAATTCGTTGAAAGACATACCAATATAGAGGGTGTATGTATTAATACTAGCCTGTTAATTATTCCTAAATTATTTTATATTTAATAATTAATTATACTATACTAAACATAAATGAATATAATTTTGAAACGGTTCAAACCTTGGCTCTATAATCAATATTAACAATGATATCCATGAGAAAATCAGAGCAAGGATACTCCAGGGAAATAAAATATTACGTTGTTTAAATCTAAAATTTGTATATATAAGGAAACAATGTGCTGAGCAGTATTGTCAAGGAGCGAGACCTAGATAACGATATGAAAACAGGAAAATATGCCATGTTTGGGAAGGGCATAATTGGAGAAGAGCAAACAGAGAAATCAAAGAAATGTTGTAAAACGGAAATATTGTTGATAATCATTGCAAGTAGAGTAAGGGGAGCGGTACGTGTCACAAGAATGGATAACGGTAGATATGCAAAAACGGCAATAGAAAGCAACATAAAAGCATCAAGAACAAGGGGAAAGCTCAGAAAAAGGTGGAAGGACAGGGTAGAAAAAGGTGGAAGGACAGGGTAGAATAAGGTGGAAGGACGGGGTAAAAAAAGGAGGAAGGACAGGGTAGAAAAAGGTGGAAGGTCAGGGTAGAAAATGACCATCAACTGAATGTAAACAACTACTAGAAGAGAGTAGGACAGGATAGAACTGCTTGGAGAGCTGTTGTGGAGTCAGCCAAGACCCAGCTGGGGACATAACGGCCAATGATGATGATTATTATAGGGTGTACGAGGCTTGTCCGTAAAATAAGGTCTGCAAGGCGCTAGAGTCGCGAACATTTGCATTATCACAAGGTGTGTGCAAGGTGGGTCCCCAGAATGGTCACCGAAGATCACCAACGGCAACGGGTTGAAGCGGGCCGCGAATTCCTTGATTGCTATGCAGAAAAAGGCGAGAAATTCTTGGATTCAATTGTCACTGGCGACGAAACCTGGGTACATCATACGACACCAGAGATAAGGTCAGTGGCGGCATTCAGGATCGCCGAAGCCGCGAAAGTTTAAACAAACATTGTCTGCCAACAAAGTGATGGCGACTGTGTGTTGGGATAGGAAGGGGCTATTGTTGTATGAGTTCATGCCTACCGGGACAACAATAAACGCTAGTCGCTACTGTCAAACTTTGAAGAACCTTCGCCGTGCAATTCAAGAGGGGGCATGATGACGAAGGGAGTGCGTTTGCATTAGGACAATGCTCGTGTCCACACCGCCCATGCAACAACCGACCTCATCAGCCAATTTGGATCTGATAACGTCACACACCCCCCTATAGCCCGGACCTAGCACCAAGTGATTATCATGTCTTTCCTGCGTTGAAGTCACACCTGGGTGGAATGAATTTCAGGACCAACAAGGAGTTGTACGCTACATGCGCGCCGCGGCGGGAAAGTTCTATGACAAGGGTATACAAAAAATGCTACACCGCATGCGAAAATGCATCGATCGCAACGAGGACTATGTAGAAAAATAATAAAAAGTCCAGGCTTTCCAACAATGTATAACTCATGGCAAATAAACGTGTTTTTCTTTGTGAAAAAAATTGGAGACTTTATTTTATGGACAACCCTTGTACAATGGACGATAGCAGATATGGTGGTATTGTTGGATTTTTCCAAAACCTACCGTTTTCAGAAATTATTTGCTAGGTACTTCATAATTTTAAAATAACCACCACATAGATTTTTTACTTTTGTACTCTTAAGCCAATTTAAGCCCCTTGATGTACTTTTTCAGAGAATTTTACTGTTTTAGAGCAATTAGCCGACTAGTATTGGCATAAACACCCGTGTATAGGAAAGAAAACATGCTTTTCTAGCAACTTTCATAACCAATCTGACTTCTTACATGAGTTTCTCCGATTCAGAAAACTCCATATCACTTTTAGAAAAAGAAAAACAAATGCATGTCCAATAACTCTAAAATATACAACATGCATTCATTAAAATAGAAACGAAAAATAATTTTATATAAATTTTATTACAGTTATTTTTCTTTTAACAAAATATGTTGGTAAATTTAATCTTCACGACCATGCTAGTCAAATAAAACAACCTAGTTTTTTTTCAATTTGTTCTATGAATTTTACGAGTATCATGATTCCATATTCAAACACAACCTTTGTAAAATGCCTAAAACTCTAGGAGATAAAACAATCACCTTAACAATATCGAACAAAACTACAATAAATTATTTACAACAGGCTACTGTTTCAAACAGGCAAGTAACAATTGTATATTAATATTCAATATATTATAACAGGTAAATAAATAGAAATAGACAAGTTATCATAAAAGAACAATAATATGTGTATAACAATCGATTACTGCTTACGATTAAGGCTTGTTTCATCTAGTAACTTATGCATCTATTTGACACTTTGTATTAAAAATACTTCCGTTAGTTATTAATACGGCCATGTATATTTTTGTAAACATTTTGAATTTTTGTAAAATATTAATCTAAAAATATAATATTAAATTTGTGCTTTAAATTGTAAGCAGCGCTATATTATAATTCACTAAAAATATTAAATACAAGCCTTAATACGTACCACATAAAAAAAATTTTTCTAGCACTTAAATTACACAAAAATATTATAAAATCATATCTGTTGTGTTATAAACTCATGAAGAAAGAAAAACAATAAAATTGTTGCGCAAGTTGAGACACAGATTCTAAAAAAGGTTTGTCACTTGTGGTATTTTCAAATAATTCCCAATAACTTGTAGCTGAAAGAAAGCAAAAACAAATAATCAAAATGACAATGAGATGAAGGTATATTTTTAAATGCTGTTTTCTTTTTGTTCTCATCAAGACTACGTTTCTGAAAAAATATAAATAATTAATGTGCAGTTTCATGTGAAACGAATGAAACATAATGTCACTTTAAATCTTAACTTACATATTTTACTACTATCACAAAACTCTTTTATAGAATGAGCATTTCAGAATTGTAATCTATATTATCATTTCTACTTACAGTTATGACTATCTGTCTGGCATCTCCATTTATACATTAAAAATACAACAAAAGACAAACCAAACCAACTGTTTCCTAATGCTTTACAATAAATTACTGTAGCCGTATGAAAACAATTACCTAAATTAATGTTACTGTAAATATTAAAGTGTCTATTTCTTGTAGAAATGCTTATAAAAAATTTGTCTAATTTTATTAAAATTGTTTAGTATGTTTTTTGGTGATAACGCGTGATGCTTATAGTTATGGAGATATTCATTTGTGGAGAAGACTGGTTAGGAATAAACCGACTCTGCTACTATTCCCACGGCACACCTATTAATATGTCTACCAATATAAAAATAAATCAAACTTTAAGTAATAAGGAATTACAGTGCTTTAAGACATTAGATGTAGTTAATTATCTTATTTAGTCAAATGGATTATCTATAAATTCGATTTTTGGCGCCATCTAGTCTTAAAACTAAAATGTGTTCCTTAAATATAACAGTATCAAAAATATAATGTTTAGTAATAAATAATAAAACTACTATTTAATAAAGTTTAGAAGTTTCATCGAAATAGGAACAATATGAAACCCTAAGCAACATTTACCGTCAAATGAAAAAAAAACTGACAGTTCTTATTAAAAAAATAATTCTAATATTTATTCTTCAAAAACAGCAATTAATAATAAAATAATTAGACTGCATCCAATGTCTCAAAACATCCTGTTCAATTCTACATTTTGGTCTTTCGGGAATGGTAGACTTAACTTTGCAAGGCAATTAGTAGTAATGTCATACGTAAACCGAAGCGTACATACATACATTATTCACACCTAGCCACGTTTAAGCTCCATTGTGAAAGCTTAAACGTGTTCAATGTTATTTATTGGAAGTTAAATTTAGCACGTATCATTTTATAAGGGCACAAACGACTGTTTTTGCTAACTGCAACTACTTTGTACTTCACTAAACTACAGGAAGAATAAGAACGTCACTACTTTGAAAAAAGAATTAAAAATGAAAACCTATTTAGCCTACACTACATTATCTTACGTTCATCATGACTTAAACTTAAAATACTTTTGGTGTAAAAGTTCGGTTTCTTCCTTCAGTTTCAGAAGCTCCTTTTGTATGCGGTCTGTGATCTCCTTGCGGGCCTCCAGATCTGTAGCCTTACGCTCCTTCAGCACCTTTATTATTTCTGTGAAGTCTATGGGATTGCCATAGTTGCAAGTCAGATTTTTACGCAATCGCAGCATGTATGGTGGGTAATTGGGTAAAACATCGTCCATTCCTATGTGCCATATGGGGATAACAATTGGGGTAACAGGAGACTCGAAGATCATTCTGCCAACTCCCCACTTTAGTCGCATGTTCTCTTTCGTCATGTTCACTTTTCCTGGAAAATACAAATAAATAAGATTTTATTTTTTCAAACAATTACCTTCCCATATGCCCAGTACGATTATGTATTGTAATGGAAAAGATTTGCAATTATGATATAAGCATTTTTGACATAAACGAATCTACAAATGTGGTGTTTAAAAAATGTATGTATTGTAGTGCGTATGTGATATTGTGAAATATAAATCAGGAGGTATTGGGTCGTTTGTAATGAAATTTATAGTAAAGAGATAATGGTTCAATTATAACAATTGTTCAATTCTATCAGTTGCTTAATCCTAACAGTTGATCAATTCTAGCAGTTGCTCAATATTAGCAGTTGCTCAACTCTAGCCATGAGTAGAAAAGAGTAGAGAGCTGCAACAAACCAATCTGCAGATTGAAAACCAGGAGAGAAAGAGCAATTGCTCAATCATAATAGTCGCTTTATTCTATCAGTTGTTTAATCCTAACAGTTGCTCAATTCTAGCAGTTGCTCAATCGTGACAGTCGCTCAATTCTATTATTAGCTTAATTCTAACAGTAGGTGAAACCTAACAATTGTTCAATTCAAGCAGTTGCTCAACTCTAGCCATGAGTAGAAGAGTAGAGCGCTGCAACAAACCAAACTGCGGATTGAAAACCAGAAGAGAGAGAGCAGTTGCTCAACCCTAATAGTCACTCTATTCTATCAGTTGCTCAATCCTAACAGTTGCTCAATTATAGCAGTTGCTCACTCATGACAGTCGCTCAATTCTAACAGTTGCTCAATTCTATCAGTTGCTTAATCCTAACAGTTGATCAATTCTAACAGTTGCTCAATATTAGCAGTTGCTCAACTCTAGCCATGAGTAAAAAAGAGTAGAGCACTGCAACAAACCAATCTGCGGATTGAAAACCAGGAGAAAGAGAGCAGTTGCTCAATCCTAATAGTAGCTCTATTCTATCAGTTGCTTAATCCTAACAGTTGCTCAATTCTACCAGTTGCTCCGTTCTAGCAGTTGCTCAATTCTAGCAGTTGCTCAATTCTGGCAGTTGCTCAATCGTGACGGTCGCTCAATTCTATTATTAGCTTAATTCTAACAGTGGCTGAAACCTAACAGTTGCTCATTTCTAGCAGGTGCTAAACTCTAGCCATGAGTAGAAAAGAGTAGAGCGCTGCAACAAACCAATCTGCGGATTGAAAACTAGAAGAGAGAGAGAGCAGTTGCTCAATCCTAATAGTCGCTCTATTCTATCAGTTGCTCAATCCTAACAGTTGCTCAATTCTAGCAGTCGTTCAATTCTATTATTAGCTTAATTCTATCAGTAGCTGAATCCTAACAGTTGCTCAATTCTAGCAGTTGCTCAATCGCGACATTCGCTCAATTCTATTATTAGCTTGATTCTATCAGTAGCTGAAACCTAACAGTTGCTCAATTCTAGCAGTTGCTTAATCGCGACAGTCGCTCAATTCTATTATTAGCTTAATTCTATCAGTAGCTCAATTCTAACAGGAGCTCAATTCTAACAGTAGCTCAATTCTAACAGCTGCTCAATTCTAGCAGTTGCTCGATATTATCAGTAGCTCAATCCTAAGAGTTTCTTTCACCAACTCGCTAGCATTAAAAATACAACTGCTAAACATTTTTGTGCCGTAACGCCCGTTTGTTCAAAAAATTATTTTCCATCCGTAAGATAATAGAAGGGCGCATATACTACGAAACTTTTTTTATTTATCATCAGCTGGACTGTGACGACTATAAATATTTACAGGTGGCATGAAATTATATGCTTGATGCAAAATATTGAGGTTTATTCTATTTGAAATAATCAAGTTGAGGTCAGCAAAACTGGAAATGCAAAAATTTTATATTTAGTATTGAATAATGAAGCGCATTTTATCCATAATCAACTTTCAGTTTTTATCTTCATAAATAATGAAAATATGATGAAAGTCGTATATAATGATAATGAAGATACTGAAGTTCCGTACAATTCGCAACAGTCATATCCTTGGTATCCTTAGGCCGTATACAACCTTTACTAACTATTTACGGTGGTTCCCCTATCTGCCATTTAAAGCTTGCAAATGTGTAAATCCCCGACCACACTTACTCTGTAGAAAATGCGAGTGTGCAAAATCGAAATCAGAGATGATGTTCTGATTAGTGTGATTTTTCGGATTATTGAGCCAAGGGAACTCGATTCAACCGCTGTTCGGATAACCGTGAATTCGGATTAACGCATGTGAGGATCATTACGACTGTACTGTAATCATACTTTGCGAGTTCATTTTAGTAAACTTTTTAAGTATCAATATGAGAATTTCATAAATTTGCAGCATCTAAATAGAGCGTTAGTTAGGGTTCTCAGATGTCCTAGAAAATCGGGAATGTCCCAATTTTAAAATACGATCCCGGCGTCCCGAAAAAGTTTTTCGGGATAGCTAAAATATAATTTATACAATTGTATGACTACATTCATCAATACCCTTTTTGTCCCACTGCTTGGCATCAGCACTTCTCTATGCCATGCGTATCTACTTAGCGCTAAGGTAGAAACACGGGAGATCTGCAGTTAATGTCACACCCAAACGACAGAAATTCTAGAGAAGATTTTTATTATTAAGATCCCACAGTTATCAGCTGGCTTGGGAAATTGTGTATAGTGGATTGCAGCACACTATTTTTATACACTGCGGAGTAATGCTAGGGAGACGTTTTGCCCAGAAAGAGAGCGTTCTGCCAACTGAGCTACACATGGCTACATTATTATATGTAAAATATTTATAAAATCGTAATTGTTGTTCTGTCGGCTCATAATCTTAAAAAAAAACACAAATTTTTTATGGTATTACAGGCTCATATATCAACATTAAGTCTTAACAATAGAAATGGATTTCAGCCATTTATTTGTTGATGTGTAAAATACATAGTTAGCCCAATTTAAAAAAAAAGGAAATAAAAGATTATGCAAAAATTATAGGGGCATAGGCGTGATTGGTTCAATGGAGAGGTTGTACAGCAGAATACTAAAAGCGCGAATAGAAAGCAACGTAGAGGAGATGGAAGAACAAAGTGGATTCCGCGCTGGAAGATCTTGTACTGACAACATATTTGTATTGCAACAAATAATGGAGACACGGACAGCTAGAAATCTACCTACTCACTTAGTGTTTATCGACTTGGAGAAAGTATATGACACGGTACCCCTAAAAATGCTTTTTGAAAGATTGGCCAAAATTGGCCTCAAGAAGCCCTATGTACACGCCATTACAAACATATATGTAAAGTCAAAAAGTTCGGTTAAACTGGGAAATAATATTACAAAATATTTTCCGATTACAAAAGGACTTAGACAGGGATGTAGCCTGGCACCTACTTTGTTTCAAATATATATTCAAGAAGCACTGAACTATTCGAGAAGAAAAACTACAGGAATGGGGATCCAATGAATACCAGTGTCTGATGACCCTCCCGTTTGCTGACGATCAGGTAATCATAGCTTCTGACCAGGAAGACACAGCTTATACGCTGAGAAAATTAGACAAAGAGTATTAAAAATGAGGTTTAAATACGAATATGGAAAAAACGGAATATCTAAAAGTAGGGAAAGGCATGCAGAAGAGCCAGAGCTGCGAATCAGAGAAATAAGGAAATGTAATAAATATATATATTTGGGAAACATTTTGTCGGAGGAAGGAACATCAAAAAAGGCCACACAAGATTGTGTGCAACAAAGCAGGAAGTCTATCCGTATTCTAAACTCTGCACTATAATCAAACCAAACCTCAAAGATGAAGGAAGCAATCACTCTGTGGTCCGGGTAAACATACGGTCAGCTTTTATCACTGGCTCATAAACGTGCAAACATTTTAATAAATACGTTGTGCTACCTAACGTTGTCTTAAGTGTGGAACTACACGTGAAATAAAATCAATTTACAATTTCCTGTGAAGTTTAGTACCTCCAGTAAACCAATTTATTAAGAAATTGGAAATGTAGCTAATTACTGACAAAAAGTATTACGATATATATCAGATATAACAAAAACGCCTGCCACAAATAATTTAGATTTTGGATGCCAAACAGTTCACATTCCTCTAAATGGGGTAACTTATAGCCAACTACTATAAATAAAAATGTTTTAATTGAGCAACTGACTATATAACTTCACTCTTCCATGCCTGTGCCGGTGCTTAAAAACCTTTAGGACCCGCGCAGAATATTTGAAATATGTCAGCAATGTAGCTTGGATGTAAGTCTCGTAATGTATATAGCTGTTACA
Source organism: Limonius californicus (assembly GCA_014611495.1). Taxonomy (NCBI): domain Eukaryota; kingdom Metazoa; phylum Arthropoda; class Insecta; order Coleoptera; family Elateridae; genus Limonius; species Limonius californicus. The sequence goes on along the minus strand of JABXWE010016000.1, from coordinate 460 downwards.
ATTTATGATGATACAACGCTAAATAACATTTTACAAAAGAAAAGAAACCGAAGTACACACTGAATATTAAATAATGTAAATACACTGTGTCTATAAAGTAACCCCCCCCCCAACTAATTTTTGAACGACTTGATATTATACCACAAAATTTGGTGTGCTTTAATGGGAAATTAAATATTATTTTTTAGCCCATGAATAAATTTTCTATCATTTAAAATGGCAGCTGGGCGCCATTTTGAATTTTTATTTTAAATAGAAAGGGGGGTCGAGTGACACCTCATTTGAAAGGTCTTTTAATTCTGCGTCTGATCCTAGAGTTTCAAAGCAAAATATTCAGCCAGCACAAAATTACAAATGTTTGAAGATAAAGAAGTCTATTTAAAAAAACTAGGAATTACAGCAAAAAGAAATTAACTTAAGTGTTCAAAATGTTCACCATTCACTTCTTGGCACATAAAAA
>JABXWE010015999.1:0-36167 GCA_014611495.1 Limonius californicus | reverse complement strand
AAAAAAAAAACATTTTGAAACTCGCTAATTTAAGATCTAACGAAATAAAGTAATTTGGCAAATTATAACTGAACACTGCAGGAAATATGTTTCTATATAGAAATAAAGTACATTCCGAAACTCAGTAATCTAATATCTAACGAAATTAATAAATATAGACAAATTGTTAAAGGAGTTGTTCAAAATGTGATAACTTTTTGACCATCATACGAAAAGAATCAGGATCTATATCTTAAATATCATATTATTGAAGAGTGGTACATTCTGTGGAAATATTATGGTATAGTATATTCCAATTCGTTATGTCCCTAACGGCTTAAGCGAGTCCACGCCTATCGCTTGTACCTGCCTATCCTGTAAAAGAGCGTGAATTACTTTAGCTGTCCTTTGTCTCTTTTTAACCAGTGAGGCAAAGGGAAGTAGAACGCTTGTGCGTAGTTTGCAGCATACAATACTTTGGCTATTCAGAATCATTAGCGCGCTGCGGTTATGTTTTTTAATATGCGCCGTATCACAACAAATTATATATATGCAAATAATTTCAAAGTAATTACATAATAAATAAAACAACAAAAGTAACATTATACAATATAATTATCAGTTATAAATACAATACTTTGGCTATTCAGAATCATTAGCGCGCTGCGGTTATTTTTTTTAATATGCGCTGTATCACAACAAATTATATACATGCACATAATTTCAAAGTAATTACATAATAAATAAAACAACAACAATTATTACACGTTCGCGTTCCCAATAATCTTGAATTGTTTTATCAGTATGTTGAACTGTTTTTTTCCAAATTTCAGGTGTCACTGTAGACAGTGCTTCTTTCCACATACTTATTACATTCTTATCACCATAGCCATCTCGGCCAATGTGCGCATCATTATAGTTTTTGCAGATGCCCCATGCTCAATTGCATTGAATTGACAATGATAGGGAGGAAGTCGCAAAACTTGGTGACCGGCCTCATTTATTATTTGATCAACTATGATATTGTGGAATTTTAAGTAAATTATCTTTTTTCGCATCTTCCGGAAAATCAATGGTTTGCCTTTGTAGCCACTGTTTAATATCTTCTATAAGCCAGCTGGTAACTGGTTGTTTCTCCATAAGAGCTGAATGATAGGAAGCGTTATCCAAAACTATAACTGATGGCTGTTCTAAATTACCCAACAGATCTTCTTTTAACCGCTTTGTGAAGCGTTCAGCATTCATGTTATCATGATAATCAAGTAAATGACCTACGCCACTGTCAGGTAAGTTGCTTGTCCGTAAACCTGTTCTTACAATCTCCATAGGCGTGGACTCGCTTAAGCCGTTAGGGACATAACGAATTGGAATATACTATAATACTTTTATCTTGCAAAATATTAGTTAATTTAATAAACAGAAAAGTATTTGAATTTATACGAGTTCAAGTAAGAAGTTGAAACGTATAATAACATGATGTAACTTTAACGTCCTGTTTCATGTACGTGATTGCGATTTCATATAGATTTAGCAAACAAGTTACCCTTATTTGAGATTTTTATCAGTTTCTGAAGTTTGAAAGGTAAACTTTAGACATACTTGCTATTAGTCTTAAACTTGGCGAAATAGCCTAATGTTATTTGCCAACATATTGGTTTATGTGGAATATACTTCAGTAATAAGTACGATTATTAATAATGTAGCAAAACCTATTACAATATTTTTATCCTTTAACATGTACCACTATTCCATACATTTTCACTACTCCATGAGAAGGAAATAGGACAAACAACAAGCGTCTGACAAGAGGGGCAACAGCTTACTCACCTTTTATCAAACGTTAAACTGAGCTATAACTCCTAATACCGAAACTAGAGAACCCACTATTTCAATACAATATCTGACCAGAACGTGGACTTCCAATTCTATATCTCACCCGGAACTCGCCACTAGACGGTCGTAAGACGATCTGATTACCTTAACCAATACTTAACAGCATTGTTTGGCAAAGGAAATTACTTGTCCCGTGAAAGTGCAGCATGGAATTTGGTGAAGATGACCTAGGTTCTTTCATATACAAGGATATTCGTTTCTCGTGGCGGAAAATGTGGACGGTTTACAAAAAATGCTTTTTCACTTTAACAAAGCATGTAAGAAACATAAACTAGATACCACAACAGAAAATCAGTAGATGGTAATACCTAGGGAACGTTTACGAGGTAAGCTGGTATAGTAAACGAGAATATCATAGAACAGGTTGTGGAAATAAAATACCTTGGAATAACATGGACAAGTGGTGGTAACTTAAATAAAGAATTAAAAGATCAAATTAATAGAAAACATCGAATAACACGCTGCCTGAACTATTCCATACGGATTACCAAATACCTACAAGTAGAGACAAAAACAAGGATATATAAGGATGGATTTCTTTTTTACTCATGTATACCATTTATATTTAAATCGTTAACAAGGGGAAATTGATTCCTAATACTTTCGGCTACACGATTTAAACCGTGAGCTAAGCAAGTTACATGAATGATGTAAAAAATTTTAATTTTTGCTCTGCTCTTGTCATGTAAGAGTCAGCGTCGGACAACACGAGTAAAATTTTTTTACAAGGTACACTATCGGGTAAAAGAAAATTTGGCAAACTTTCCTGCACAAATCGGGCAATTGTTAAATTATTTGTTTTTTTGAAGTAGTTTGGAAGCTATTAAATATGATTTGCTTAAAATGTCTTCATGAAGAATTCCTATTAATAAATGGGCAATGTAACGGCCACATTTGTCCGTACTTTCATCTACGATTATATTAGCAAAATTACTGCCACTAATTGTCTAATTACAGACATTGTTTCATTGTAACAGGAACTTACATAATTTTTTGGTGAGGGTACATTTTGTTTACAAAGTCTTTTTAAGAACGATTTTAAATTAACGTTATTTAATTTCGATAACGGTATATTAGACGAAATTACTGCCTTACATAACTCCTTATTAAATTCTTCTTGTTCCGATTTTTTGGAACTCGTCCCTGAATATTGAGTCATGGTTTGCTTAGAACTATTGCTTTGCTTCTATTTTTCACATTTTGCAATATGTGAAGGAGATTTAGTGTGCTGATATAATAGGGATTTTCTCTCAAAAAACACCTATAACGACAAATAATTAAATATTAATATAAGAACTTCTGATACTCATTAAAAACAAAAACAAACACTACCTTCCCTGTCATGACTTTGTTTTAGTTACGTACATAATAATATGAAAAATACTTTTAATTTATACAAGAAAAATTATTTAGCTTCCAGTTTGCTGCAAGCTCGACAAAATATTTTGTAGCCATCCGTTACTAGTTCTGGATATGATTTAATCCATGAAGCAATCTTGTTCGATTTACTCATTGTAGGTATATAATATTTATAATATTCGCAAGAGATCAACACTATCGGAGTATCGGACACATTGTAACGACGAGAGAAGATTGTATTATAGGGTTACTCAATGAGAGAAAATACTTTGCATACTACAAACATAATGTAGGTATGTATCCCACTCAATATCCAGCCTCCATTGCTAAACAAGAAACAAGTAATACAATTGATTAGGTCGGTACTTCAAACTTCAAACTGTCGGGAATTCCCGGCACAGGTCATTAGCTGTCCAGCTGTGAATTGTCGGTGATCTGTATGCACTGCTCGGAATTTCATAATCTTGTTTTGACCACTTCACGAAAATTTACAAACGAGTAATGCAAAAGGCCAAAATAAGTAAGTTCATGCAACTTTTGCAAAACTATGGAGCGAATGCCCAAATATGCAATATATGCAATCACTAATTAGCGTTACCTAACTTATCAGGGTAATTCGTCTACATAATTGACTATAGTCAAATTAAAGTACATGCGCGTTGCATATAATCCGCTGTTTAGTCATATGGATAGAATGGACGAGGGCCGGATAGTGAAAATAGTAGAAGACAATAGATCTAACCGGAGATGAAGTATGGGCCGCACCAGAAAAAGATGGAGAACATTATGTCACCTCATCCGACAAAAAAAACATACTAAGAACCTAATTAACGGACGAGGAGTCCACATTCCTTCTTCTTAGCCCAAAAATTAGGTACCTTCTTCAGAAAGGCGATCATTGCTTCGCCATGGTACAGGCAATAACTCCCTCTGCCGCAAGGTAGCCCATGCCCTTTCGTAGGTTCAGAATTAGTCGACTCTTTCGCCCGGATCTTTGTATCGCAGAAATTGTTGATATATATTATCAAAGTTTGCATTTGATAATTATTTTTGAACATCATCTATAAACCTGGTTAACAGGGAAAATGATTAAAATTTCTGCTGTTAGGCCTGAAGTTGCTTATTTTATTTCATGATGATTCATTAGTAAAAGTCTGTGTCTGAGACAAATAGTAAACTAATAATTGTCTTTATATTATACGCAAATTTAGGTACAAAAACTGTTAAATGAGATGAACATGAGTATCTCAGGGTTATTAGCCTGGTGTACGAGAATTTTAAAAACTTCCAGAAATTGGCAACTACTGTTTAGATTTGTAATTCTGCACGTGAAATTTGGTTCCATAAATTGATGGCAATTATTACGTCATAACATTTAATTTCCTGTCCGTACACGCAAACCTCCCTTGAAGGTCACATATGTATCAGTGCTATGGCTCACCCAGACAACGACATTTTGACTTGACTGATACAATTATATCAGACATAACATGGTAATTTTTGTACGATCCACAGAAAGAATAACAATCCTCTGAATGGAGGTTACCATCACCTCTTCGAAGACAGAAATTTCTTTTGAGCAAGAGCGAAGTCTTTTTTTATTACATTGTTAAACACACATTTTGTGACATGGAAATTTTTAAGTGTTTCTGGTGTATCTCGGCACCATAAAGACGAACTTAAAAACAGGATTTGTCTATCACCCACGAAGTGGTAGTAACAAGCATTTATATTTTGCAAATATGCAACATATGAATATTGCGTCACTTTGTGTAATGTGCCGGCAGTGACGAATATGCCGTGTTAAGACAAGTTCATTCCTGTCTACTACATGCAAGAAGTATGCACCAAATCAAATATTGTGCATTCGTAGGAATTTACCGGCGTATGAAGTTACTGCATTTCCTATGTCGTGCCGCGAAGCGTCGTTACTAAAGTGTTTGTGTTCTACATACTTGATTTATGTTTATTACTCTACTGTGATTGATTGTGAATCAACAAGTAAGAACAATGCCTAGGCAGTGTGTAAATAATGTCAACAGTTTTTGTTATATGTGTGGGGAACTAACTTTTAAATCGCAAAAACGTACTTTCACCCCACTTGTACGAAGAGCTTACGAACTTTATTTGGGAGTTAAAGTAGGAGATCAAGATAAGTCATGGGCTCCTCGCATATGTTGTAAGACTTACACAAGTCACATTGTTAACAGGTTGGTTGAAAGGTACAAAACGTAAAATGTCCTTTGCAGTACCAGTGGTGTGGAGAGAACAGAAAGACCATGCCACAAATTGTTACTTTTGCCTCACTAACATAGTGGGTATCGGACCAAAGTCCAAGCATATTGCGCAGTATCCCAATTTACCATCAGCTTTACGGCCCGTCGAACGTAGTGAAGATCTTTCTATCCCAAATCCACCAGAATCTTGAAGTTTGAACGAAGAAGAACCTGAACGCACCGGTGTTCCAACTGATGATATGCAATTTGCACAGGAAATCGACAATGATCCACCATTTCAAGCACCAGAATGTTCAACAGAACCACATATGGATTCACAGGCTAAACTGAATGATTTAGTTCGAGATTTAAAACTAGCAAAATCACAGGCAGAACTTCTAGCATCGAGATTAAAACGATGGAATCTCCTCGAGGGTGACTTACACATGGTTTTGCCCAAGTAGGGACTTTGGTATATTGCACGGATGTTGACAACCTATTTCACGCATTAGGACAGAAACATGGACCAAGCAATTGGCGCCTATTTATAGATTGTTCGAAACTTAGCTTAAAAGCAGTTTTGCTTCCCAACGGCAATACATACCCATCTGTACCTATAGCTCATGCCGTTTATATGAAGTAATCATACGAGAATATGCGATATCTCCTAGAACACATCCGGTATAATTAGTATGAGTGGTCAATCTGTGGAGACCTAAAAGTGACAGCGCTTCTACTTGGATTTCAGCTAGGGTATACAAAATACTATTGTTTCCTGTGTGAATGGGACAGCCGTGTACGAGATCATCATTATATACAGAAGGAATGGCCACTACGTCAAGCATTAACTCTGGGTCAAAGAAATATTACCAACGAACTACTGGTTGATTCTAAAAACGTATTTCTACCACCACTGCATAATAAATTGGGCTTAACCAAAATTTTCGTTAAAACACTAGATCGGAACGGAACAGGGTTCTTGTATCTGAAACAGAAATTTCCGAGAGTTAGTGAGGCAAAAACTAAAGAGGGACCGCCAATACAAGAAATAATGAAAGATGACGAATTTGACAACTTCCAGAATGAAGTTTAACTAAGAGCATGGGCAGCTTTTACAATAGTTGTGACCAATTGTGAAATGTCAAAGTTGAAAATTACAGAGATCTTCTGACTGAATTACTTGCAACCATAGAAAAGCGATACCAAGGCAAATGGAGTCCTAGTTTGCTTGCTAATTGCTGTTGGACATTAATCCGTGATGCGCCATTGACCAAATATCGCCGTAGAACATCCGCAACATTTCGAAGGAAGTGCAACATTAAGAACATACCGATACTGATATATTTCCGTATAACGCACAACACTTCTTAGGAAATAAAGTGTGGGTGATTCAAGGTCATTTTCTGGTTTCTGGTGAAATTTTACATAACATACATAAAAAAAGTTGATTTTTGTTTACCAGTGTTACCAGCGCATGCCCCACTAACATTTTATTTTGAGAAATCAAGCTGTGAATACAGGCTGATTGCTTTCGTCATGTCTGGATGCAGCCAAACAACATTTTGGGAAAACGACTTCCTTGTTACTCTTATTTTTGGAACGCGATTTTTTCTAGATTAAACTAGAATATTTTCGCGCGATTAGCCTTTATTTGAAGCGCAGAAGAACTAAATCCACAATAAAAATGTTAACGTGGATGGTCGAGGGGGTATTTTCAAAACATTTATCGCGCGGAAAAGTCGTTAATTTCGAGAGATGTGGGTATCTTGAGTGTAACAGTGATTTTTGCTTAAAGCCTTCAGGCAGAATCCTAAGTATCAAATATAGATTTGGTAATGGCTATATATCAAGCCTGAAATGATAGTATCGAGCTAGCAGATAATGCCTGGGTGCTTTTAAGTCGCATTAAGGGAACAAAGCAGCAACCCTGTTCAATAAATGTGTGTCCGTCGGAGGGAAGAGCTCCTCACGAGGTGATGTATGGATGCGGCCCGCCATACGCGCTGAATAGATAAGAACACGCGACGCGGGTCCGCAGTTTCATAAATGCAGAGATACGTGATTTCTCCCGAGAATACCAATGATGCAGGCATTTTTTACTGCAGAGAAATCGCCTGCCATGAATGCTGATGTTTACTCACTTCATTCAACATAATTACCTACATAACGAAATTTGCCGAGATTGATAGTTGCTACGCTTTATTCGTTATCTACACAAAGGAAAGCCGGCTTCACTTCCCCAACTACAAAACGTTTTGATATCTGAACAACGAGATTAGGGCTTAATTCTGTTTAATTATGACGCCCCAATATAATACAAGACTAAGGCAATTATTAATGTTAAAAGTTTCGTCTGCGTAATATAATTCGCGATATAATTTCATTGTTAAACCACTGATAATAACAAAGAAAATTATCAAGGCATCCTACAAGAAAGGCAACGAAAAATGTATTTCTTTTATCTTTCCCTTTTTACTTCTCTGCTGATTGGGAGCTGCTAAAATTGCTTACTTACAGTATAACATTCACTTTTAAACTTTGACGTATATAAAATTAAATTTAACACAGCCCTTATTAAATGTATTAAATAGAATTCCTAAAATTAAAAAGTTATCCCAATTACAGCATTTGAACTGCTCCGTTACCTATTAATTAAATTACAAAAATCACCTGATATAATAATTCGTCTTTCTTAAATTGCTATAAAATTTCTGAAATTAAGGTATGTACGTATTGATATAATTCCATTCAGTATACTATAAGGCTAACACAATAGTATTCAATTTTAAACCTTGATAAGATAATAGTTAACGTTTATGTTTAAAATCAATCCTATTCATTTTTATTAATGGTATCAAATGAGTTTGTTAAGTTGCAGATTATCGATGTGAAACTTCTGGAGTAATACAAAACTAGCTGAAACCGTAGCTAACGCCCCATTGCTTGGTATTTACTAAATAGGAAATAAACAATGTCAAAAAAATAAAATAAATCGCTTCTTTTGTAATATAACTACATGTATTTTTATGTTTTTACATCCTAATATTTGTTTTCTAATAAAACGATTGGGGTAGATTCTGAATAAAGTACTAAAAGTACCTTTAAAAAAGAATTACGCATCACAGTTATACGATTGCACATTTTAAAATACCAAAAATATTGGCTAATCTTAAGTTTAACGGAGTTTTCTATTGAATTAATGGCGGCAAATACCTAATCTCTTTGTTATGCGGCATGTAAAAAATATGTATGGTTTTCAGTTTAATTCTACTTTGGTCTTCTTACATTGCGACTACTATAACAACATATCCAAGCTCTTTCGTATTTATAATTACAAATGCAAACGGTGCTCTTCAGTTGGATTTGGAACTAATTTCAGCAACTAGAATTTTGGTTAACTATTGACTACTATTATTATGTTATGGCAAACTTAATAATCTATGTTTACATATAAATTATATGCCTACTGTACTAAATCATTGTTTAAATGTTCTAATTTCGACTCTGGGCCCTAAATAGTCTGATAACGGAAACATGTACTATGAATCTGGTTTTCTTGTAGACGTTATTACGTCTATTGTACCCATACGGAATACAAATGAATTTGTGCCGTATGTAGTGCTGCAATCACGCAAACTAAGAAAAAATTACAAGGAACGAAAAACTACTTATTATTTGCAAAGATTAACGTACCACAAGATGGGTAAATCGTAATAAACCGCATAAAAATACAACGCCCAAGATATCTTCAAGATACATTTCCTACAACTATGGTGGATTGACAAAGAAATCCCAGAAGACTTTGATCAGAAACAAGCACCACTACATGATTAAGTAGATTCGATTCCATTCGAACGCTCCAGGATTCGATGGTTTAATAATGCAATTTTTAAATCTGGTGGGGTATTCTTCCAAATCAAACTTCTACATTTGGTTAATCAGGTAGAAACTAGCAATACCGAAATCGAGGAAATCCACCGACGTCATACCAATATTCAAGAAAGGAAAGGGCGAAAATTTCTGTAGTATAGGTCTTCTCAACAGTGCCTACAAAGTTTATATAAATCTCTTAAACAAGAAAACGCAGAGTATAACAGGAAGCCTAATATCTGAAGAACAACATGGAAAACACCAAGAACGCAACTTATACTTATATTTTTTAGCACCTTGTTAGGCGATAATTGTTACTAGACTAATTCTATATGCTCCCAGTGGAACATTCCATGGATGTTGTGTTTACTCTGCTTTTTCCTATTTTTTAGTACTTTTCACTTAAACTAGTTCGAACGGTTTCACTCTGTTCAACCGCCGCACTTGTTGAGTGTTATCGAGAAGTTGTAGCATCTCAACGTTTTGGTGCTGGTGGTCGTATCCTCGCAAATCGCTGGATTTCTTCAGCAACTGGAGCAATCTTTAGATCCTTATGGATGTCATCGTTCCGGATATACTACAGGGCATTAACAATGCTTCGTAGTGCGTTGTTCTGGAATCATTGTATCATTAATACATTGATTTTCTTGGTGCATTCCCATAGTTGCACCCCGTATGTCCAGACTGGTTTTAACACTTATTTATATAGTAACAACTTACTATGTAATGATAGTTCAGAATGCCTTCCAATTAACCAATACATTATTTTAAATTTCAGGTTAAGTTCTTCTCTTTTCTTTCTCACGTAATCTTTCCACCTCAATTTTGTATCAAGAGTCATATTTTGCATTATTTCTGTGGGGTAACGTTTTCTGGTTAATCACGATAGGTAGGTGGTTAATTTTTGTGTTGGTGTAATTAACATTCACTTATTTTGCTTCGTTAAGTTTCTTCCATGCTGTCACCTACCGCTATGATAGCAGTGTCATCAGCAAAGGTTGCGATGGTCGCTTCTTCCGCATCTGGTATGTCGTTCGTGTAGAGGAGATACAGAAGTGGGCTTAGTACGCTCCCTTGTGGAACTCCAACTGATATTACTTTTATTTCTGAATAGCTATCTTCGTGTTTTACTCTGAAGTTTCTATTTGAAATGTAGGATTTCAAAAGTTGGCTGTGTTGTTTAGGCAAGCTTGTATCTATTTTATTTTATTTTCATTCCATCGTGCAAGACTTTATCGAAAGCTTGCGCAACGTCCAGAAATATTATTGAGCAGATTTTCTTTTCCTCTCGTGTCTTTTAGATTGTGGTTGTAATTCTGTGGACCTGGTCAATCGTGGAGTGTTTATTTCTGAATCTAAATTGATGATTTGGGATCAGTTTATTTTCTTCAATAATTGGTTTGAGTCGCTTCACGTAGAATTTTTCAAATAATTTCGATATCGTTGGCAGTAACATAATTGGCCGGTAGGATGATTTCTCATTTGCTGATTTGCCGGATTTCGGAATCATTATCACCTCTGCTACCTTCCATTGCATAGGGACATATGGTAGTCTAAATGCTGCATTGATTAGGTACGTTAGTTTAACAATTCCTTTTCTTGGAAGTTCTTTCAAGATTTGGCCTGTTATAAGATCAACACCTGGTGCTTTGTTAGAACTAATATTTTTAGTTATCTCGTTAGAAACTTCTACTGGTGTAACCAAAGTAATTGGGGTTTCATCTTCGTTATTGGTTGCTGATAGGTTTTCTTCTGCACTCTGTTGGGAGTATGGCTGGAAAGTATTAGCCAAATGCTCCGCAAATAGTTCTGCCTTTTGTTGTTATCTCTAGCCCAAGTGCCATCTTCTTTTCTAATAGGTGGCGCTTGTATTTTGGGCCTTCTTAGACTTTTCGTAGTTCTCCATGGCGAATAGTTTGAGTCTTTATCATCAGACAATTCTCTGAGGAAGTCAATAAATGTTTCATTTTTATCTTCCTGGATTCCCTGTTTAAGCTGTTGGCAATGTATTTAGCCTTCTTTCGTCCTCTGGGGCGCTTGAGTGCTGCCGTCGTTTTCTGGCTCGTCTTTTCTCGGCCAGTTTATACCGCTTCCTATTTGCTTTAGTGTAGGAGTGTTATTCCACGCTGCCTGCTGCAAATCAACGAGTTCCTACAGTTCATGTCAAGTTGGTCTGTGGTCTTTAGTGGTGTGTTTAACTTGATTCTTTGTTCAAGCTCTTTTCTAAATCCTTCCTAATCTGTCCGTTTGTTGACTGGTGATGGCGGATGTTCTTTAATGATAATAGTGTGGCTTATCGTTAGGATGATAGGAGAATGATCTGATGATAAGTCATAACTATCCTCTATGCTGCTATAATTGGATGACATGCCCTTCAGTATAAATAAGTCTATTAGGTCAAGGATCTTGTTATTATCTGTAGGCCAGTACGTCGGTTTACCCGTAGATTGGCACTGACATTTGGTTTGTTTGATCGCTTCATTTAGATGTTTTCCTTTAGTAGTGATAATCCTCGATCCCAATAGGTGTGTTTGGCATTGAAATCTCCTCCAATTATAAAGTGATTTCCTAGCGCCTGAGATAATCGTTATTTTCCAGTGCATAGCTTGGTGGGCAGTATAGTGCCGTCACTGTGAAGTTTTTAGTTTTTGGGAAATCTTTCACAGCGGTTGCTTGTATCGCATGGGTTCCATAATTGGTTTTCTCAAAGTATTTTAATATTTTCTTTTATTATTACTGCCGATCCTCCTCTTGCTGCATTATCAGGGTGAATTGTGTGGTATAATTTGTAACCTTTGATTTTTAGGTAGTTTTCTTTAGTTTCAGAAACCAGACATACATCTATTTTCTGTTCCCAGAGAAATCTTTCTAGTTCATGGGCATGCTGTGGCAGTCCATTTGCATTCCACGCTAGTATTCTAATATACGAAGCCATTTTTATTTATTGTTTGTGGCCGCTGCCTTATTGCTGCTTTCTAGCATTGTAATTCTATTTAGAATAGATGTGATGGAGTTCTCTTGATTATCAAATTTTCCAAGTATTACTTGCAGTGTTTTGTTAATTGCGTCCAAGTTTATTTCTTCTTTTTACCTTGTTGCGACATATTCTTTATATTCTGAGCATAAAAGTACCGTGCTATGCTTTGTTGAGGTACTGGTCAAGCATTTGGCAATGTAGAAAAATTCTATGAGTGTTTCACGAATGTTGCTGTTTGTTGCGCAGTGGTTGTTCTTTAGTTATTTCTATGTCTTCCTTGTAAGGTTTTATCTCTTCGCTTTTGAAGTTCTTTAGCGATTATACATCCTCGGTATTTTGCCGGATATGCTTCGCCGCAGTTAACACACTTAATCTTTTCAGGTTTTGTTGTTGTGCAATTTGTAGTAAGATGTTTTCCTGCGCATTTCACGGATCTTGGTTCTCCATTACAATATGTTTGAGTGTGCCCGAACGCCTGACATTTTTTACATTGCCGGACAAGGGCTGTTCTCTTGCCATAGGTTCAATTTTTACTATCATACAGATGTGATTTGTTTGATTTCAAATATTTTCTAGCTGTCTTCTGATTTGTCAAAGGATAGCATGAATAACGGTAAAGGTTTCTTAACGACAATGTTTTCCTTTTTTCCTTTTTTCATAATGTTCGTAACTTGCGTTACCTTAAAGCCTTTTCTAGTGAGATCTTCTATAATCATTGACGGCGGGCATGCTGGGTGCAATCCCCTGGCCATGACTTTCTAAGGTCTGTCGTGTTGATTTTCATATGTGAAGTATTCTACTTGTTCTTCACGTAGAACAGCGATGAGACGTCGATAATGGTCTTCATCCGGTACATTTACTTTAAATATACCATTATTCATGGTCATTACTTTGTGTCTTACATCAGCTTTTCATATGAGGTTATATACTGGTTCGTAATTTTCTATATTGACCAAATTTATTGGTGGTGATACAGGAGATTTCTTCTCATCCAGTTTCTTTTCTAATTGTTTATATGTTGATGGTTGTTGTTGTGGGGAAGTCTCCGGTGTAGCATTTGTTTTTAGTTATTTATTTTTCTTAGTTTTCTGGACTATCCACTCTGTTTCTCTCGCCAGCTCCTCTTCGTCGGTGCTGTATTCAACTTTCATCTGTAATGTCTGGATTTCTTCGCCACTGAATTTTTGAGGCTTTGAGTCCTTAGAATTAATTGATTAATATTGTCTTGTTGGCTATTAACGGCTTGTTACCGTGTATTCCATAGTTGAATTTTATTGTGTTTCTAGATGATTTGCTTGGAGGAGGCTCTGGTTTTACTGAGCCAAGAGCGCTTCCGCTGGAGTTGGAGGTTTATGAACCGTGCTGAAATTAGGCATTATGCTGTATACGCATTTTAGCGCACCTGCAAAATGAATAGTTTGTTATCTCTTACCTAGCGGAGTACAATCACATTCTCAGGCGATTATACTTTTTCGCTGGGTTATCACAATTTGCGTTTCGCACGTACACAATCTCGTATTAAATTACACTACAGAAAGCGGCGTCCAACACGTCTTTACTCTTCGAAAGTAACAACGCAACTTGATTTGAGACTTATATGACATTTCTAGAGTTTACCCATGCATTCTGCAACATTAATAGAAATAAAATGTATGAAATAATGGAAGATCGTGGCTACCCGCATCTACATCAACACCGCAATAAGAACAAGTACAGGAAATCCGATTTCAAGCTAAATTAAAAATATTAAGATAAAGAATAAGGAAAGGGTGGCGTCCTTCACCCACCTTATTTAATACAATTTGTCGCTGCAGGACTACTACAAATTCAGGAATATGACAAATAAATTATATAGACATTTCTACTATTTTACGGCGACCTGGTAATATTACGCACACAGATGATAAAATTACAGCAAGTAATTTATAAATAATTTGCGTAAAAAATACAATCTAATAATTTCTATACATACTATTAAAGTATTAGCGGAAAAGGAAAGGAAATGACCACGAAGTAAGAAACAAAAATCGACCAATAGGACAGTATTGCATTTTAATTATCTAGTTTGTAAATCGAACTACAAAGAAGAAGAATTTGTCCATACTAGGCAACTACGCAAATTCCAACATATGCGTGGAGCAATACACACAACGCCGAAAAATGGCGCTAGGAAATAATTTATAACGTAAATTCATATTAGCTTCGTAGATGGATTTTTTAGGAAAGCCAAGGGCTGCACAAAATGCGACCAATCTACGAAACGAAGAAATTTGAAATTAATTAACTAGTAATATTCTCCATTAACGATAAAATAACCGAATGCCGGAAAAAATGGAAAGAACTTCTGCAATGTATAGATATCGAGAACATACCAAAGGAAATCTTAAATTATAAACACAGGGGGCGGAGAGACCTGGGCTATCTCAGATACAGTACAAACACTTGTGAAATCGGAACAAGAAAATTATGCCTAAACCATGTACTGAAGTACGTGAAATATTGTATCGGACCCACTTAAGTGTAAATATTAAAGGCGTGGAGTTTGGGGCAACGAAAAGTTGAAATCTGAGAAAGGGACAATGAATTAATTTATAGATATGTAAAGAACTTTGCGTGGATTAAAAATTCAGTCTCAAGCCTTTACAAATCTGTAATCGAGTACGCAACCAGGTATAACTATATATGTTTTTTAACTATATTTAATCAATGATCATAGCTTTCTGGAAATTTCTTTTACCGAAAACGCGTTAGCACTCTGTTTAGTCATTCTGAATTTCATCAAAATGCAATTTAATCGCACAAAAGTCATTAAATACAAAACATTCTTCTACATGTTTTAATTATCTCTTTGTACGGTATGAAAAGTTGTTTATACTAATCGATAGTGATTAAGTTGTTGTGTATCGATTTAGATTAAACAGTTTTCCATATCGTAAATGAAATGATTCGCTGTAAAATATATTTTTAAACATACACTCGATTTAGTCTTCAAGTATATAAGGTAACCAATAGCAAATTTGATAAATATGGAACAAACACTATTCCGTGGGAAATATATTAGTTTTGGGAAAAAGTCAAAGCAAAAGATCTATAACTTATAATTTTCCGGACAGCAAATACATTTATTTGGCAGAAGTTTTAAAAACAAATTCTAAATGTGGAAACTTTGCTAATAAAATACCTACTTGCTACAGCAGAATATATATATTTGTTATTCAACATGCATGAGGACTAATGCAGAGGCGACGACGAGCTCAACATAAATTCCAGATTTTTGTTACTTAAAAAACAATATTAGTTACTGTTTAGCATCAGAACATGAAATAATTTTTAGTAAGTATTGAAGATTACAATCCTCTTAAGAAGTCAGTTGATATACGCTTAAAATTTTCTACGAATTTACGATAAAATGTATTTTTTTACTGTAGACCGCAGAAGGACAAAAAAATTAAAAACAGAAACTACATTGGTTCCTATTAAAATTCAATAGGTTTGGTTTCGCAAATAATTCAATAAGTAAAAAAACTGTCTGATTAAGAACCGAGATGCCAAATTTACTATTTCAATACGTTTTATTGCAAACATTATTTCCATTCACAAGTATTATTTGAAATTGTTTTATTGCGATACTTTAACTAACAACCAAAGTAATAGGTTCGTTTCTCGTTCTATGCTTTTTAAATAATAAACATTATAAATAACTCTTTCTATTGCTATTATTTGGTGTAATTGTACTGTTAGAGAAGAGTTCTAAATAATAGATAAGAAAGGTATTTTTGAGAAATTTTTGTTAAACATGCAAATTCTGTGTATAAATAATATACCTAGATACAGTTGGTACCTGAATAATATAAATTTTAAATATCTGCATCAAAATAACATAATAAAAGTATTATCTAGATAATTATATACATAACATTATTTATTATTATATAAAATAAATAGTTCACAACACTGGATATTGTCTACAACTAATTAGAACTGCCTACAAGTTCCAGCTTCACGTTATTTGCTCAAAATTTAAAATTCAGTCTGTAACGTTCCATGAGGGAATATTACTTTAAAATTACATTTTCAAGCACAATTTTCGCATAACGTTTCGTACGGAACCACTTAAACACGGAAAAACTCTATGTAAAAATCTTAAATGGCATTTTCAGCAAATCTCCTAAAATTATTTGAATGGTCTAGTTTTAAGTTTTTTTTTACCTCGGCGATAATTTTAAATGATTATTAATGCACATATAATTTCAAAAAACATACATAAAAACTTAATAGTGATACAGAATTTCATGTTACATACCAACTCTTCTATAATCATGGCCTAAATAATATATAATAATCTACTATATTAATAGTAATGAAAATTATGATGCACAAAGTAACGTAACGTACAAAAAAACCATCTTCCAACCAGTCGAGCAATTTAGATAAGTATGGCGCGGATGATACGGCGGCATTAGCTATCCATGAACATTCAATAATAGCAATCTGATTCTGAATCTCATCCAAACGAAAAAAATGGCACATAAAAGTGAATGAAGGTAAACATATTAGTTTTATATTTAAGTACAGTGTCCACCAGTTAACGTCAACAATGCGGAAATACCCCAAGTACAAGAGGTGAAATGCCTGAGCATTCATATTTTAACAAAATCATTTAAAACTTAAATAAAGAAAGAAATGGAAGCAAATGGAACTAAAATCTAAAAACTGTACTGGCTAATAGACAGAAGGTCTACCTTATCAATTAATAATAATCAGAGTTTGTTGTACAAAGTATTGACCAGGCCTATATATGAATTGTAGGGTTGTGTAAACTAATCAAACATATTATAAAGATTTCAATTGACAATTATAAGAAATATAGGAAATCCTCCTTAATATGTGCTCAATCATACACAAACCTAAAAATTCCATTAGTGAAGTATATGGTCAAAACAAGAACAACAAATTATCATAAGAAACTTGCTACAAACAAAAATGACTGGATGATTCAAAACAAAAATTGGGAAGTCATTAGAAGACTGAAGCGGTTGTGGTCTCAGGATCAAATAATGTAAATATTGTCAATGTAATGAAATATTATTTGATTTGAGATAGAATTATTAGACTGCTCCCTTCAACATGTTGCTATGTATTCACAAGACTAGCTTATAGAATAATATGTATTACGATTTCTAAATAACATATTCTAAAACAACATGTAGAAATGATTGAACAAGGCAGCATGTAAATCCCAATATGATAGTTGACTAGAAAATACAATTTAAAGAAACCGCCACTTTTCTATAAATAGTTATCCTCTGTAGTTTTCGAGTCAAACATCTTTGCTATTGATAAAGGCCAATAATAATTATAATAATAGACAAAACAGCGGATCATAACCAGTCCGATTTCTTTTCTACCACCGATACAATAAATAAAAAAGCGACTCTTGTTGATGTTGGTGTCCATTGAAAAGTAACTGCAAAATACTGAGAGAAGCATGATCGATAAATAGCAAGCATACCTGGCAATTTCATGAGGCCCAGATAATTCCCGTCAGTGAGCTAGATAGAAAACCGTTTACGAAAATGTTACGTCAAATAGATAGACAATACTTTTGAAAACAATTAAGGGAGCGACAATTCTATAAACTAGCAATATTGTTGGTAATTTTGTAAACACGTAAATTCAAATAAAGTCATGACAGGGCAAAATCGATTTCTTCTTTGTCTAATATTAAATGCCCGTCAAATACCGGCAATGCCAAAACAATAGTAAATACTAATAAATTTATTGGTATTGCAATAAACTTTCATTATTAAAATACATTTCCTGTCTGGTGTAAACTGTTTATCAACTGAGATATAATTGACTGGAAATTTATTACAATTCCTCTTCTAAGAATGTGAGGGACACGGTTTAGCTATGTTAACATTACTTTTTTGTAGTGTATACGTGGTAATAACTAATTTTTTTTCTACCTATTTAATTGAAACTTTGATGGTCATTAGCAGTTTACCTTTACATTTTGTTAAGTTATTATATTTATATTATTACAATTTGTGGACTATTCGTTATAGTTAAAGGTTTTTATAGATATTTATAGCCTTAGTCAATATAATTAAGTTTTGTTTCAGAAAGACTTTTTATGCAACTAAAAATAGATGCAGCACATCTTAAATATGCAGGAAACATGATTATTTAAGTTAAGTCCATTTTGTGCTAACAGAGCGTAGTTGCCATTAATCTAGGTACCATACGGTGGCAGGGAATATCATAGCTAAAATACCAATACACTTTTCATGTTTAAAGTGTTTCGTTAATGTGGCAGTGCATGATAACATCTACTTAAGTTATTAATACATGTTCGTTTTAGTAATCATTTTAAGTACACGACAGTAAAATAACAACAGTAGCTTTAGTTAGTCTGTTACTACAGAATTCGTGTTAGAGTCCTATTAAGAGTTTTTTTCTTACGATATAATCCATTCTTAAGGGAACGCCTTTTTTATGACCTTCCTTAAAATACTTAACAAGGTAACATATTTGTAATTATTTGTCTCTTTTCTCGCACTCCTTGAAGCTGGTTACATTCTCCTCAGTCTTTAACAGAAGACAAAATATATTTATAATATTATTTTATAGGATTGGGGATAAACAACATCATTTCTATATTCGTGAATTTATATATTTAGCCGTTGAAGATTTGTTTCTTAAATATTTTTCCGGTATACATTAGTTTATAAAATCCGAAAATTCAGATAACTCGTTTTGGCTATAATAAAAAATGCTAAAAGCTCGCAGATTCATACGCGTTAATAACTTCTCTGTTATAGTTTGCCATGATTTATTTCTCGCAAGAGTTTTATGTACAAAATTCCATAGAGTTTCTAATTCATTCAATAATCTGCCGTTCGTGAGAATCTGAATTTATAATGTCTTTAGTTAATTATTACTTCGTTGAAATTCAGCTTAATTAATAAATAAAAGCAGTATTATTAATAACTTCAACAAGTTTTATGTTGTGTCGTTGGCTAATCCGTTTTTCGACGTTGTAACCATTGCACAACTTGTATATTAATTCAAAAGGTACTGCCTGCATGCCTAATATGTATTAACATACACCAACTTAAAAGTATAATAATTTGGTAATTAACACATTTACCAAAAAAATATTTGTTACTGTATTTGTAGTTGAAGTAGCGAAACCAAATTACGTGAATCAAATATGTAAACTAACCAACGAAAAGTTCAAGTCCCCACTTTCAGCTAATATATTTAAGAACGATATAAAATATATCATTTATAAATCATACCAATCTGAGAAATTAAGTTATAGTTCCGTTATGCGAATGACATAAGTTTTATTTTTAAGCAAACCAATAAGGTTTTAAAAATTGTTTTATTTTATTTACAAAGTTAAATACAGTAAAAACTTTGGAGTTCTTAATTGTTCCAACGCTTAATTAAGACTACTGTCTACGAGTAACATAAGATATAAAGAAATCTCAGAAAACTAATCTAATAGCTGCAGACACAAGTCTGCAGTTTTATAAAATGATGCGTAATGTGCATCCAGGCACATAACTCATATTATCTTGCTGTAATAGTTTATTTAAGTGTATGCACTAATGTTAAATATGCCGGGCATACAATTTACACTAGAAACAGAAAATTAGAAGTGTTGATTATATAGACTTAAATATAAAAATTATTTGGAAAAACTGTCTGGAAAATACTGTTATGGAAAACCTACACAAACAGATATCATAATACCACAGTAACTTTGTCACCATAAAACACATAAATTAGCAGCCTAACCATGGGTCATTGATACTTACAGCTTTAAGAATACCTTTAGATGACATTTATTATTCTAAAGAGATTACGGTTATCAAAGGAAGGCCATATACTAGTAGTGGCAACTAATTGTTTATCATCATCATCATCTGACATGGATCCGACTCGAGGGTCAATCCTGGATACGCCAGGCCCACCCCATGCCAGTAGGTGGGTAGGAATGTACGGGATAGGGTGGGATCGGGTGGGGCATTGCACAACGTTAACATGTCTGCAATGCATACCGCAAGACACCGCTGCTGCAACACCGGGTAGTTAGTAAACTACGCATCAATGGGTGTTGAGTACGTATCCGAAACCGTTATGCCATTATGCGTTTGAGCCTAATACATAAACTTTGATTTCAAAGTTTCACATTGTTCATATTTCACATCTCGCTATTGTTCACAACAAAAACACATTATTCAACGTGACAGACAGAAATAACAAATAATGACAATAAGAATCCAAAATTAAGATTTTTGACTTACATTTGTCAGAGGACATTTCAAAACAAATAAAACTAAAAGCAATTTACCATTTTTGCGATGATACACATAAATTGAATATACTTGAATAAGCAAATTGAACCCATAAATACGCTATTGTTTGAAGTTTTGCAAAAACCCGAGAAAAGTTGGAAACCAACATCATGTGTGTTGCACATGTTTACTTGCATTGCTTTTGAAGCGTATTAAACACCGCAAAGCTACTTAACCTTATTAACATTATTAATAATATTATGTTTATCTATTAGTTATAATTTTCTTTTAATTTTTAAGCGATTTAGTTACTCAATACAAAGCTTCGTGTAGTATGTCATCAGTTGTTATTGGTTTTACTCCTTTTTTTTGTAACTAGGGAACAATTGCTGTCAATTATCCCCGTCAATATACTCACAAACTCGACAAGCATCGCATTGACATTGCCTGACTATCAATTTACACCACCAAAATTTACCTTAGTAAAACATAATAATCGTAAGCTGTTTAAAGAAATTGACGTACTTTATCTGTCATCGCATTTGACGTCGTCCTAATCCTCGAAATTGCTGTTACTCGACTCGAAACGAACGGTTGTCTTCTACACTTTAAATCTTACTTACAGAAAATTTACAAACGTATAATTTTGATTGGCTGACAGAGATTTTGCATATTTTAACAGGAATGTTGCTACTAGTTATGTAGTCAGTTTGAATGCTAATTGCAGAAAGAGCAGCTGTACACTTTCAGTAATCTGTTTGAGTCACATTGTTGTAAGATACGCACTACATTCCAAACAACAGCAAAATCTATATATTTCGAATTTCTTCCACATGCCCCAACATTTGTAAACTACACGAAGGTATACCTTTACGCGTTCATACGCAACGGTGTACTTATAAGGTGTGTTTCCTAAAAATCCGTACTAATTTTCAGAAGTTAGTAGACTTTGGGTTTCATGGCAACCACACTGTTTACTTATCAATTTAATTGCTATTTGTTGGCTTAATACAGTTTTACAGTTAGCAGTCTAAAATTTACTTATCTAATTAAAAAATTAAGTCTAACGAGTTAAACCTACGCATTTGTGTGTACAACTTTTATAAAAGTAACTTAAACAGAGGAAAAGCTTATACCATGTCGCATTTTAGACAAGAAAATGTACTAAAACAAACTGTATACAATATTTCACGATGCATTGACAACAATACCTGCTGAAAGAAAACCCGAAAGTGGTCGGAAAGCTGCAAAACTAACAAAAACCAAATGAAGAGTGTGGTGAAGATTTTCAAGAACAATAACCGTGCTACTATTCGTAGTGTAGCAAGTAAATTGAATGTATCGGCAGGATATCTCTGCAAAACTTTAAAAAATAAGACGAACATTAGATGTCGTAAGAAAAATCCCATAGCTAAACCGTACAGACACTCAAATTTCACTTGCAAAGACGAACTGTAGCCACCTGATTGGACATTTTTCTGGAAAGTCTTTCATTTTAGATGTTGAATCATCTTTCACTCTTTCACATTCGAGTATTGCCGGTAATGATGGATGCTATACAAGTGACGTCTCTATAAATCTAAACAATATAATATTCTCATGTAGAGCTAAGTTCGAAGAAAAAGTTTTACTTGGGATGGCAATCTGTCGGAATGGATTGAGTCAGTCTTCCATCCGCAAGTCTTATTCCGTACATTTGATCTAATTACGGATTTGATGATTCCGTATTTTGGCCAGATTAGGCAAGTTCACACTACGCCAAACATGCCATCCAATACTTACATAATGCAAATATCAACTTTATGGAGAAACGTTATAATCCCGCTAATTTACCGAAAATTCGGCCTATCGAAAACGTCTGCAGTATTTTGAAATCCCAGATGTATAATAAAGGATGGAGAGGATCAGCTTATTACTGTAATCAGGTATTGCCTCCGAAAAGTTGATTCCGATGTTGTACACAAGCTAGCAAAGAGTACCCAGGCTCGAATCGATTTTGCGCGTGGAAATGGTCTTGTAGAAATTCAAAAATTTTATCATAAGTACTCTATTATACTGTGTATGACATTTAACCTTCGTACTAAGATCTAAAGTGAATAAATTTGTTTGATGTTGAAACTAGCCATGTGAACCAGGACCACTTTAGCTGATATAATTCTGGTGATCGGTCACTAGCGCGCGCGGTTAAATTTTCTTACCAGGCTTATGGAAAGTCCCATAATCCGTACTAGATACTAGCGCGCCGTGGTGGGATTAGTCTCATCTAGTATCTTAATGAGTTGCAAATTCGTCTTTTACCTGTAAGCACTAATTGCAAACTGAAAATATCTCATTTTGCACTAAAAACACCGGCGTTTTGCGCGAATTTTAAAAATTCCTGCTCAAACGTTAATTATTAAGAAAGTACTCGTGGAAAAGAAAACATATTTATATAATATATTATATTACTTTTGTGTTGATACATTTTAAAGATGTTTATTCTATTATTCCTAATGATAGTAGAGCAGTTAAGTACTTTTTATTATTTAGTGGATAATTATATAGAGGCTAATGCTTTGTTTCCTCCACATGTGTGGGCGT
Organism: Limonius californicus; assembly: GCA_014611495.1. Classification (NCBI taxonomy): domain Eukaryota; kingdom Metazoa; phylum Arthropoda; class Insecta; order Coleoptera; family Elateridae; genus Limonius; species Limonius californicus. The sequence continues at coordinate 12,984 of JABXWE010015999.1, read as the reverse complement.
CTTGTAGTGGTACAACAGAAAAAAAACCACTAATTTTTCTGAGTAATATTAATAAATATAAATATAAAAAAAATAAATATTAACCATTTTTTGCTTTATTTTCTCGAACACTCAGAATCCTATGGACATGTTCTTTGTGACTTTCATAGTAGTATTTAAAGTGTATTTAAAATGACATCGATTATAGAATCATGCCACCACCAAATTGGAATTGAGCTGAATTAAGGTAACTCCGGGAGAGATGCTCTGCCGGGAGTGATGGCATTTGTTATTATCTCGAAAGTCTGTTGACGCACTTCCATTATGCGACTATCGTTGCTTCGCGCCTAATTAGTGAAACTGTTGTGCTGGAAGCGGCCGTTGTAAATTATTGATATTTTAAGTAAGTTGTTTACAATTAGATTTTTTAATAACCCTTAAAGTTTTTCTTACATTTAAAAAAGTTATGGCACCCAAAATTTGTTTAGTTTTTTGAACCTAAAGTAATTGAGCAGTGAAATAGGACTCTAAGAGGTTATGTTAATTGTCATTTGCATGTATCTAGCCGTACGTATACGGAACAAAAGCAGGTGGCATCTCTCCCATACCTTTGGTAGAGATGCCACTTTTTTAATCGGGTGAGATGCCAACATGCATTTATTGTTTCTTTCTACTTTTTTGTAGCTATGCCTACAGAATATAAACGAAAAAGTGATTTGCGTGGAAAGTGGACGCAAGAAGAGTTGATAGCTGCTATTCAGCATGTTCGACGTGGTAGTATGACCGTTAGAGCTGCTGCAGAACAGTTCAGTATTCCTTTAAGAACCCTTAAAAGACGAATTGAAATTAACCACAGCACAAAAGGAAGAATGGGACCGGGAGGAGTTTTGGGAAACGCAGCAGAGCGGAAATTAGTGCTGCATATTTTAAAATTACAAAAAATAGATTCTTCTCCCACCAGATCCGATGTAAAGGTACGAACACAGAGAAAGCAGGTTACTCAGCGCCTACTTTCAGCGCCGAAAACCGGCGCTTATTTGTCATCTCAAGCGTACACAATAAACGGGGGTTATTTGCCAGTTTAAAAGCAACTTTTATTCGACCAAGATGTCTAGTTCATCTTCAGAGGAAGATTTTGTGTTAGTGGAAAATATATTTCTAAAGATGCAACGAACGAAGCAAGGGATACATCCAGTAAATCGAGACTGAAAAGTTTATGGTGAATATCACCATTTATTCCTTTCGTTAAAACAACACAAACAACGCTTTTTTCAGTATATGAGAATGACCCTTGAGACATTCACCTACATCTTGGAAAAAATTAAAATGCGTCTAACAAAAACGTGGTGTAATTGGCACAAGCAGCCAATCCTTCCAGAAGAAAGACTGAATGTATCTATGTCTAAATCTGTATCGTTATTGGAAACTTCAATATCTGTTTCATTAGCCTGGCTCCATAATCACAGATAGTTCCTTATTTGCAAGAGCACGTTTGATGCCGACAACAAGCGACCAAGAAGTAAAAATTCATTCCGGTAAATACTCGGTGCCGATCGGCGTTTGCAACAAGTTCCGACCTGTTTTGTCTATGTGCGGGAACATTTAAAAGCACCCTTAATTATTGGCGCTTATAGGCGCCGACTGCCAGTAAGCAGGCAACCTGCTTTCTTTTTTACGGAGCCATACCTGTCTGTGAGGAAAGCTGAGGTACTGTCAATAAATAGAGGATTAGGAAAGAACCGACAGACAGTAACTGCCTTTTTTGAATTGTTAGAAAAGACAATGGCAGGAAAACAGTTATTTGACAAACCTGGGCATATCTTTAACATGGATGAGAGTGGGATACAAGTAAATAATAAACCTGGAAATGTTATAGCAGAAAAGGAGTCAAAAGCTGTAACAACCCTTACATCAGCAGACCGAGGAGAAACGATAACAGTCATTGCTTGTTGTAACGCAGAAGGCCATTTTCTACCACCCGCATGTATCTTTAAGGGGAAAAACAATAAGGAAGAATTTCAAGACGGCATGCCACCCAGGTCTATTATCTACATGTCTCAAAAATCTGCGTACATTAACTCAAAGATATTTCTAGAATGGCTACAAACTCATTTTGTACCCCGCAAGCCGGCTGGTCCTGTCATGATAATATTTGATGGTCATACATCCCACTGCAATTTCGTGGAAATGCTGGAGTATGCTGAAGAGCAGGATATTACATTGCGCTGCTTACCTGCCCATACTTCGCACTACCTTCAACCACTTGATAGGAGTGACTTTAAATCTCTAAAAAGTGCGTATAACCAGGCTTGCAATATCTGGATGAAAATCAATTCTAAAAGAAAAATTACAAGATTGCAGTTTGGAAAATTGCTTAATGAAGCCTGGGGTAGAGCAGCTTCGGTTCAAAATGCCGTTTCAGGTTTTAGAGCTACTGGCATCTTTCCCTATAATCCGGAAGTTATTCCAGACTATGCATTTATCGCAATCACATCTACGGGTACAACAAGCAATCACCCAGAAGCCAACACTTATGAATCGAGAGGAAATTTAACGCCTCCCATCCCAGATATTTCCACACCGTCTACTTCTGCTCAATCCGAGTCATCTCCTACTTCTTTCCAACACCAGTTACCCGTCACTTCTATTGCAGAAGACTTAACTCCAAACAAAATCCTATCTAATCAGTCAGTCCGATGCCAAATATAAGTGCTCTTGCTGCAACTAGAAAAAGGGGATTCCAATTAGCAGCAGTATTAACTTCACTAGAAAACATCGAAAAACGAAAATCTCTAGATAAAGCAAATGAGAAAAAGGCACGTCAAAAGGAGGAAAAAGCAAATAAAAAGAAACAAAATCCTCAAAAGACCAAGACTGCACTCAAATTAAACACCAAACTAACTAAGGATAGGAAGGCTTTGAGAAACAAAAAACAACCAATTATTTCCAGTGATAGTGAAGAGCTATCCGATGTTTTAGTCTGCACGACAGTTCAAAATTAGAAAGAGGAACTGAAAATTTGTGTGCTGGCTGTGGCGAAGACAATGAGTTAACAAAAAAGAAGAACGATTGGATTGAGTGCTTCCGGTGCAAAAAATGGATGCACGGCGGTTGCAGCAAATTTGAATATTTTTTTGTGAAATGTGTGCCAAAATATTGTTGAAAATGAAAAAATGAATTGTATTTAATATTATCTCCTTCAATAAAACATGTTTTTAAATCACTTTTATGATTCATAGCAACAACTACCTGTTGGCATCTGTCCCAGCATCATTTGGCATCTCACCCATAGACCCTGGTAGAGACGCCAAATTCAGTATGCTCCAGAAATGCAAATTATAGTTTTAGAAAATTATTTTAAATTAATTCTATATTTGACAGTCTATCCCATATAGTACTATCTACCTCTGAATGAAATTGCAGCTGTCTATCACGCTCCACAAGTTTGCAAATTAAATTAGAAAAAAAGGATGTGGGATCACTCCCGGACTTACCCTATTTGTACTGAACCAGCGATTATGTACAGCAAAATATAGGTAATATAGAGTAAACTGCGTTTATAAGAAGACATCAACCAAAGTGGGAATACAGATCGTGAAAATTGACAAAATCAACATATAAGTTTAGATATTAACGGTCTGATTCATCTTTTCGCACCACTACAAGCGGCACTAAGGGATAGCAACTTTCATAATGTTTCTGAAGTGCTAATTGTGATACAAAAATTAATTCGTGAGCATTCATTAGGAAAGGAGACAGTGTTTAAACGTTTCAAAATTACCTGTTATTAAACACAGTAAACATTTTAATTAATGCCACGTCGTCCATAAAAAAAACATTGATATGATAGATAGATTCAGAATAGAAGAAACGTGTGAGACAAGGTGATTCCATTTCGCCGAAACTGTTCAACTTGATCGTAGATGATATTTAAAAAAAACTAAAATGGCCATCACACATGGAATTCAATGTAATTGTAAACACAAGATCGGCATTTCCATTCCTTTCTGTTATTTGCTATTTGTTGCCATTTAGTTCCGGCTGTTTTTTGTATCTCATCTGCCCATCTCATCATTGGCCTGCCGACTCCTCTTCTCCTTCCCCATGGTCTCCATTCCAAAATCTTCTTACTTCATTTGTTCGGCATTCTGGCAACTGTCCACCCCATTCCCATTTTTGTCTTGCTATTCTTGTCGCTATATCTTCGACTTTAGATCTTTCTCTGAGTCATTCGTCTGTTTTTCTGTCTGTTGAGTTATTTCTACCATTTTTCGTTCCTTGGCTCTCTGTGCTACTCTCACCCTATTCATAATTGCTTTTGTAAGCACCCAAGTTTCTGTGCCATAGGTCATTGCTGGTATCACACATTGATTGAATACTTTAGCTTTTAGTTCTGACGGTATCTTTATTTTCCATACTTGATTAAATTTTCCGAAAGCTGACCATCCGGCTGTGACCCTTCTTTTGACTTCCACTTCTTAATTTTCTTTGCCTACTTTCATCTCATGTCCCAGGTAAACATACTTATCGACTCTGCCTCTATTACTTTGTCATTTATTATTATATCTCTTCTGTCTTCTTGATTGTTTGTCATTACATTTGTTTTATTTACGTTCATTTGCAGTCCTATTTTTTGTGAGGCCTCGGCTAGTTCATGTACCATTTCTTGTAGGTCTATAAAGTTATCCATTATTAATACAATGTCGTCTGCAGAGCGCTAATTGTTTAGACGTGTCCCTTTATATATACCTTTATTTTTCCAGTTAGTTAGTTAGGGTGTACAATAAGCCAATGATGGCTGCGGTACTTGGAGATGCTTGGAAAAACACGTCCTACATCTCGCTCTTTCAAATACAATACAATACAATAACATCACAAACCATTGACCCGATAATTACTGAAGTTATCAAATATACTACAAGAAATTATTATAATATGATATTCAATATGTGTATGTTACCGGTGCTACGGCTTTGAGACTATTACTTTTACACGCAAAACAGAGTACGAGAAGCCCAAAGAGCGATGAAATGGAATTACTCTGAACAAGAGATTAAGTGACCAAAAACCAAATGGTAAGAAATAAGGCAACAGCCTGGTGTGGAAGACGTGGTAATGATAATAGCGCAACAGTCGCAATGGACAAGGCACATCACAAGGACGACAGATGCCAGATGATCGAGAAGGGTTTTAGAATGGAGACCACAGCTAGGTGGAAGAAGTGCTTGAAGACCACCTCTAAGATGGGTTGATGATATAGAGTGAGTAGACGGACTATTACGGTACCGAGACACAAAAACCAGGGAATAATGGAGAAATAAAGGAGCGACCTATGTCCAACAATGAATAAACGAGCGTTGAGGAAAAAGAAGGAACATATTTTAAGTGAAAGTAATAGATTTTATTATAAGTACCCCCGTACGATAGTAAAATAATTATTGAAGCAAAATCATTGACAACAACGTTCTTAATAGCACTAAATCATAGTTATGATATTTAGATCAACAAATTATTGTTTACCGTTAGGATGTTAATTGTCTGAATAGCTTGACACAAGGGCATCCGATGGAATCAATTATAGTAAGATCAAACTTTTAGTCGCGAATGTTTAAATCCCTACTCAAATGCGTTTACCAATCAGCAGGTAGCATGTAATGAACAATAGCGTTGGTGCTTGTTGGTCTGTGGTCAGAGCCGCATTTAACTTTATTGGCAATTGCAGTAAAATCCAGCGCATTTTACTATTCCAGGCAATTAAAAAGATACCCAACCAAAGCACCAAAAAGCACATATTATACAATTTTTAAATGAAAATAATATTTCTATTCCTGGCAATGTGAAAACTAAACCAGCTTTGTTAAAACTCATCGAAGAACAGAATAAAAAAAAAAACACATTTCGCTGATAAAACTGCTCTTGCAAATGGTCATAATGTTTTGAGATTACCCCTCTCCCCCTCCTTTTACGAATATAATCCGATCGCAATTATGTGGTGCAATTTGAAAACAAACGTCAGAAAAAGCAATACTTCTCCTAGGGTAAGCGACGATGTTCAGGGTCTCATCAGAGATGCTGCTTGTGAAATTGATAAACATTGAAAAAATTGCGTGGTACACATCGTTAATGTTGAACAGAAGTATGCTACAAAATATGAAATCAAACCTTTAATAATTAATTTAGCTGATTCATCTTCTGATGCCTCAGAATTTAGTGACATCGAATCTGAGTAAATTAAACAAATAAAATAAAATATAGATTTGCGTTTAATAATATTTGAAAAACGTGGGAAAGGTGTATATTATGTATATTAAAAATAAAGTATTATTTTAAAAATTTCTGTTTGTACATATTTATTTATCCATTCACAAATTTTCCTGAATACGTTCTCTTCCTGCAACGACCCTAACTCTTGCAGCTAATCTTTAAGTCAACAGCTTAACATTCGTTACCAAAACTTTGGTCCAACTATACACCTTGTAAAATTTTGCTAACATACGGTTTCTTAAAAGACCGCCAAACACATCGTGTGGTATAAAATATGTGAGAATTAGTCTTTCTGCAAACAGCAATTCTTTTGTACTGGTAGCCACCTTGACATTAAAGTACCTATGTAGATTCACTAAAACCAACTTGGGAAAGTAACAATGTATATTTTTTTATTTAAATTCACTCTGTTTTCTGCATAACCTAAACGCTGCATAAAGTATAATTTCAATATGTTTCTGATATTGAATAAAAACCAGCATGGTGAAAAATTTTAGTCCAGCAGTTAATTGGTATTATTTTGAACCTAATAAAATGTATAAATTTCGCAAAGAAATATGTCGTCTATGTTTTTGCATACGTATTGTTTACATGCTTTTTGTCATGAAACCCGGTGTTTATTTTCATAAATGTAGGACTCAGCATTCCGCAAACTAATAGGCGCGGCCACACGCACATATAAAAAAATTCCAGAACGCCGAGCAAGTAATTTCGTACATAAAAACAAACATTTTATGAGGCGGATACTAATTTTTAAATTTTGTATAGAAGCTTATATTTTTACTAAACCAATTCTTAATGAAACAAATTTTATGCTTAAATTATAGAATGCAAAAATATTTGCAATAATGAATGTAGTATTTCTATGAGAAAATTATTACCATGATCAATAGAAACGGCTAGGTGTCTAAAATTAATAATATACAGTAGTGCAAAATTTAAAAATGCAGATGTAAAATACATATTAGGTTATACTCCACAATATTGTGGGTACATGCAATTGAAAATTGGTGTCGATTTCGTTTGTAATTTTAAATGCTAAATGCTGTGCGCTTCAATTTAATAAGAGAAAATTTGAAATTGTGCAACAAGCATGTCTTCAAACGATATGAGAATAAACAAAACGTCAGCTGTAAACACTACGAGATGACATGCAAGAAATAAAATCTGGTGGTCGGAATGCTACTTCTCCAATCCCAAAATTGGAAGGGTCGTTGGAAAAACTCTCAGAACAGATTTACACATATTTCCAACGTTTCTCAATAACTGAATCGCAAACGAGATTCCGAATATCAACTTCTCCACTTTAAGCAAAGCCGTAGGGCAAGAATGCTATAGTACTCGTGCAGAACACAGGGCATCTTCTTGATTGTTTAATAGCGCTTTTATCAATAATATGTTTGCGTGATATGGTAATGCGACATCATGAGTGGTAACATTAGATGACATAAACATTTAATACAAAGACAAATTCAATTACTGGTTCATCTAAATCGAAACAACGATGTACCGAAAGTGTTTTTTAGTTTACTATCCTGTAAGCGCTACTGGGGGCGCTATCCGCATTGGAAATAGGAAGCATATTCGAGCATTTCGTTAACTACACATTTACAGCTACCTGATATGATTCGAATAAGTGGAGTAGCTTTAATAATATAGCAAACGTTATTGTATTGTTGGCATTTGAAAACCTCCGTTGCATATGCGAACACGCCGAAAAAGAACACAGAATGCAAAGGCAAAGGTGTTAAAAGTGCTTTCTGTATTTAAGTTCAGTAAGCCTCGCTTATAATGCACTTCAGGTGACAGTAAATATTAGTCCTTTATAACCAAGGGTCTATCTTATCCAAATTTGATTTTTTAAGCTGAGAGCAAATTTAAATTTTATGTTGCAAAATAATTCATTTAATAAAGCTGCACACAAAAATCACTAAAATAGTTTCAGCAAGCAGATGCTGCTAGTGAAATCCTGTATCAATTAAATAGAATAGAAATTGTTTTAACTCTTTTTAAGTAAAATAGTCATTCAAAATAATTACGGATTTTTTTATGAAATCTCCATTGTGTTCGATACACAAAGCCGCACGTCGCAATTACAAAATCTTAAACGAGCTTCAAAATCATTACCTAGTGCTTGAACTCTTTGATTATGATGTGGATGTAAGCGAGTACTTCATATTATTCTCCAAACCTAGTTTCTACATATTCCAGTACCTACGCGCACTTAAAGACGAATCTTCTTATAATAAATCAAGAATTTGTTGCTTATCGTTTATGGGTCTACGGATAACTCCTTGGCCAACTACACGTCTTGCATTGAAAGTGCCATGTTCCCTCAGCTGACGATGTGAATTAAAGAAAACTGCACGCGTATGCAGTCTTCTATTGGGATATCTTCTACGATATTCTTGTTGGGCTGCTAAAGCATTTCCATCACCCAGACCGTAAACATGATGTATATCTGCATATTCTTCATTTGAAAATAACATTGCCATTGTGAACCACTTGTGAATTACGATGGTAATAAGGATACAAATAAGAAGCCAATAACTTCGGTATCACAGTAATAAACTGACTAGTAACAAACAATAATTTGTTAAAAACGATATACAAATGTTACCAAACAAAAGACGCTATCATGGCAACTAGATCAGTATTTCAAAAATACGTTGAACTAAAATTTTAGTCACATCAATTATGAAATAAACAATAAATCGTTAACGGTTACGTTTAGGACATATATTTATATGGACTTTTGGATAAGTTCTGGAAATCATGTTTGAAATATTGCCGGTACGTTTTGGGACATCCTGTATATGTAACACCTTGATGTGTAGGTGGCTAAAATTGGTTTTTACTAATATAGGTAGTTATTTGGAAACCTCGACGATAGTTTACAAATAATCAGGAAATTTCGATTTTAAATATCTGATAAGTTATAAAAGTACCTTGACGGATGGCTGAAGTTATATTTGTATATCTGAGTTTCGTCAACATTCTCCCAAACATCCGGTTAAGAAGGACGTTATTATAATACAGAACGGTAGGTAGTAATGAATCGAACTAATTGAAGCACTTCACTACTAATACTTTGCCATTAAATGTTTACTCTTTTTTAAATTGTCATTTTATTTTCGCATACGTACTAAAATACTTCGAGGGCTTTCATTCAATGAATTTATAATGACCTCTGGTATTAAGGATAGCTTTGATGCAGTTGAGAGTTATGGGTGATTCATATAAAAAAGACGAGTGTGGACACTTACGTTCCCTTGAATGCCTTATTTTAATAACTTTCATAATGATATACTACTATTTTAGACGTAACAATGGAATATGAAAGAGCATTTATTGGAAGGCAACGTTCTAACATACATATTAATGTTCTTCGTATCGAACTGAATATATCACATTTTTAAGAAGCATGCAGTACAGAAATTTAATTTCAAGATTGTTTACCAAAATTTTTAATGGTTTAAGTTTTCTTAGAAAGTCGGCATATTGCCACTGTATTACATTATGAAAAGTAGTACTAAAACAAGACCGCACTCGGAGACGTATTGAAATATTTACAACTGTCGCCCATCATTTTCTATCAAATTTACTTCCTCGAAAAGGTAAAATCACAGAAAGCATTTTTGTATTACTGGTCTCTAAAAATTGTATAATTTCCAAAAAACCATGACTACACTATTTAATTTTTAATTCTCATTATGCTGTTTACTGTAGCCAAGAACAATTATAAAATGAAGAATAATTTTATACAGAAAATAGTTTTAGTAGAGCTAATAAGGCATGACTGTTAAGTTAAAAAATCCAATCAGGAGAACTAAATTTCGGATTCTATTAAAGCACAATTAAGTTGTTTTTTTATAAATGTTATTCGTTCCAACATAATTGAATTAAGAAATAAGATCTCCAGAACAGCTACGAAATAAATTGTACAAATTGTATTTACAATACTTCTACGACAAAAGTGCAATAAACATTAGTCATGAAAATTTGTACAAGAAAAGTGCAGGAAATTGATGTAATTCAACTTCTAATTGCTAATACAGTTTCGTTGCGTAAGGACCAATTAACCAATTCCATTGAATTGTTGCATCTAACCTTAAATTAACTCGGCGGACTTTATCTGAAACTTACTAGATTTCGTTTTCTTCTAACAAATAATTTTCGATGTGCTTGATATTGACGATGAAGTCGAGAGCAACTGCTATTTTATAGCATATATTTCTGGAACTACTATATTAATACTATTTCCCTCAAACTGTTAAAAATCCAAAGACTAGCATTTGTCAAAATCGCTGACGTAATGAGAACAATAGTAACTGCAGCACTGGAGGTTTCAGCTGATAACGGCAAACTGGCTCTATTTGTATATTGTCGTCGGCTAACGAGATTGCATTAAGGGGCTGGTGATTTTATTTCTTGGGAGGAACCGTAAACAATAGTCCAATTTAACGCGTTCACTACATTCTATGAAAACATTTACAACAGCCTTGCAGCGAATTACTCATATGCAAGATGGCTTAAGTAGGGACCACTTCTGATTGTTTTCGTGAAGAATAGTAACGCAGGAATTCCCGTATCAAGCAGCCGAATTTTCTCGTAAAGACGCTGTAAACTGTACTCCTCTGTCATGCAAACTCGTCAACCGCCGACAATAGAATGCGGGATATATGTAAGTGTCTGGCAGAGTACAGGAAAAATTATAGATCATGCAAAAATCGCCAAATTATCGGAAAAATCCTGTTTCTGAATACAGGGTGATGGAAGCATTGAATCTGGATATTTACTGATCCTGGGTCCTAGATATACAGAAAATCGATGCACTTAGAAAGTACACCACGATTTTTAGGTAGAAGTTTTCGGCACCTTGGCAATAGTTAAGATCAAGAAAGTGAGATCTGGAACAGAACCGAGCGGTTTGCATCTGCAAACTTGGTCGATTTCGAACTAAAATTTCGATTGAAGAGCGACTTAACAAAAAAACGTTGTTATAAAACATACGGTGGTAACGAAAATGCAGAAATACAAATGGTTTACTACAAGTCAGACACATCGAATTATTATCCACGGGTGACTTACTGCAAAGATTCGGTGTGTTCACCGTATCTAGCTCTACTATGAGATGGGAGATTGCGATTAAACGTAGATGAAATAAAGAGCTCCAGAATCCAACACCAACGGTACTGCAGTAATCCCAAACACCTACTTCAATGGATTCAGTTAAGGATAAACTCTTACCTCGAAACATACAGTTACGGGTTCCCAACACACAAACAAAAAGTCAATAAAACACGAATATAATGTGAACGCTGTAAACAAATCTTGTCTGTTGTAAATAATATAACAATCATTAAAAATAAATGTTCAATTATACAAATGAGTAACACCCTATATAAATAAATTTAAATAAATATCCAATAAATTCAATAAATGAAAGAATCCTATATTTTGTAAAATCCAATACTGCATAAATGTTAGAATGTACAAAACAAAATCATAATTATAATAAACAAGCAACAGTTTATAATATTAACCGGTCTAGACAACAGTGTTACCAAAAATATTAAGCAATATTAGGCAACTCGAATTGAGGGCCTGACACTCTTAAAAATCCAGCTAATGTAACGCTCAGCATATAAGAGGGCACCTTAAAGTTTAACTATAGCAGAAACCCTGCAGAACTGTCCAGTGTCCATAAACCACGTAAAGAAAACAAATCCAAATTTACTATTGTCTAAAGTCCCGTTGCCAAAACTGTCAAATCCAAAATTGAAATTATAAACAAACAATAACATGTACTGATAACAACAAACGCAAAGTAAATACACAGAAGTACAGTGGTTACAGATGGTAAGTAATAAACATTCATATACGACAATTATCAAAATTCACAAAATTGCTCAAACATTTAACCTACAAATATAATTTTCAGCGTACAACATAAAAATTAAGCACAATATGGCCTAGAAATACACTCACGAGGTGAACGTATTGGTATTAAGACTTCGAGGCGACAGATACTCGTAGATTTTACAAAAATAGTGGAAGGAGCAAACCTTTTTCTGAAGTGGTTCCGAGAATCAAGCATTCGATCTAAAGGTTGCGGCAGGTGGTGGTGGCAGGTAGCAGCTTCCGAATGCACCTCAGCTAACGGATCCTATATCCCATAGTTATCCAAATGGTGTACAAGATCTCTCGCTCGCAAAATTTCGCAGCAGTACGGGCAAGGGCAGCAGTTCCACGAAGATCCAAGTAACTAATCGTGTTAAAGTCCACATATACACGTTTTAGAAAAAGGCCAAGGCGCACAAATAGTAACCGCTGTAGGAAAAACTGTCCTACTAGAGGTCCACAAAACTACATTGCATATACTTAAAACTTAGAAACTTCTTTAATTGAATCCACAAAACTACATTGCATATACTTAAAACTTAGAAACTTCTTTAATTGAATCCACAAAACTACATTGCATTTACTCAAAACTTAGAAACTTCCTTAATTGAGTCCACAAAACTATATTGCATACACTTAAAACTCAGAAATTTCCTTAATTGAGTCTATAAAACTACATTGCATATACTAAAAACTTAGAAATTTCCTTAATTGAGTTCACAAAACTATATTGCATATACTTAAAACTTAGAAACTTCCTTAATTGAGTCCAGAAAACTACATTGCATATGCTTAAAACTTAGAAACTTCCTTAATTGAGTCCACAAAACTACATTG
>JABXWE010015997.1:0-27819 GCA_014611495.1 Limonius californicus | reverse complement strand
AACAATTTTGTTTAAAATTACACTTTTAAATTGTTACTTGTAATTCAACCTTATAAAACTTGAGTCCACTTTTATGAATCCACCGGCGACAGCATTCCCTTGACAGATTTAATCCAGTTTCGTGATTCCATTCAGCCGTAATTTGCCTTAAAGTATTTCTTCGGCCTTTTTTGCATAGTTTTACTAATTGTCCCTTATTCCTGTCAGAAACTATTTTTGGACGACCCAGACTTTTACGTTTTTTATCTAGGATATTTCCCGTTTCTCCATAATGCTTAATTATATTCCACACTGTAGATATAGAAATATTATGTTCATCCGCCACTTCACGTATTGTTTTATTGCGGTAATAATTTTTAAGCACTAACTGACGAATTTTTGAACTTGTAGAAATACCAAGCACCATTTTGTTCAATAAACGCAGCGATTCACTCAATACGATAAGAAAACTATTGCCGATTAATCCGACGTTTCGTTCTCCATCATTTTTGCAGCTTACTTGTCTCATCTTCTTTTATTTTTAACAGTTACTTTATACTGTCCCAATATTTAGTTGCCACGAAATGTGAACATTTTTCTAGTTAATTAGAAATAATAGAATAAGTATTTTGTTTTTTGTGTTGCTGATTGGCCCCAATTGTTGTTAATTAACTAGTTACTTAGTATTAAATTTAAAAAATTAATCGAAAACAAATAAACTGTCAAATACCTGACTTATATATATATTTTATTTTGTCCCGATATATAGTTGTTAGGGCTCGTAGGTAATTGTTAATAATTATTGTTGTTCAACTTATGAAATTCAGCACATTCCTTAAAAATAATAAGTTGCCTAATATTTCCCAGTAGTAAGGTAGCTGGTGTCATTCAACTGGTTGTCTGTATATTTATACATATTCACATAATATTCCATCTTTGAACATACGCTTCCTCAAACTATCGTCATTATTCGCCTTTTACTGTTAATCTCATCAATTGGATTCTTACTTTTTTAAATATCGTCTTTCCATTGCGTTCTGGATTTACTGAGAGCAATTCCAATTTCCCAATAGCGCCCTTTACTCTGTTACTTTTCTGTCTATCTTTCGTCAAATGTTCTGCTACATTGATGACTGTTTGATTTTTATGTAGTCATTAAACCTTGTGCTTTGTAATCTAGTATCTGTAGTTCCATTTTTCATCACGGTTTTTATTTTGTTAAACATTATCTTTGTTATACTTCCTCCACATTTTGTTTGCATAGTCACGAATTAATATAGCATTTTTCATATTGGATATAATTTTCTTTATTTTGTGGCAAAAATTAGAGTTACCTTTTGTAGCGCTTCATAATAAGACGATATCGCCAGCAAAGGGTAGATTGCTCAGATATTCTTCTTTGATGCTTATTCCTTCATAGTCTCAATCCAATATTTTAAATATATCTTCCTGTGTATGGGTAAACAATTTTGAAGGAACAGTATACCTCAGTCTACTCGCCTTATTTGCTCAAATACTTGAATCATCCATGTAGCTTTCTCATGCAAGGTTTTTATGAAATTTAGTTCTCCCATTTCAATTATCTTTGATTCTTCAAGATACACCCATTTTTGAACTGGGGCATATATTTTTTTGAAATCTATTAAGGCCAGTTGATTACATTCGTTACACTTCTCTATATTTTTTAACATGTATTTGATCAATGGTACTGTAGCCTTGAGGAAAATCTAGTTGCTGTGATAGTTGGAAAACATGTAAATAAGTTGGGATGTATGTTATTATACTTGTTAGCAACTTGCATGTATGTCACAACCGTTTTTCAGATCTTCTTTAGTCCCTTTCTTAAAAATTAGTATCACGTTAGCGTTTCTCTATGTGCAATGTGCAACGCCATTCTCCAGACATTGATTGAATAGTTTTCTAACCCAGTTTTGATTATCCACCATCTATCATACCGTTATTAATTTAATGTTTGTTTACCCAAAGTTGTTATATCAAAGATCAATGCTCGCAGAATATAATTTTCTGTGGTTTATTTTTCTCCGTTTGCGGATATAATATTCAGGATTTTTTGGATGAAATACCCTCTGTGTCACTGCTTAACAACTCGAATATATTTATGTCAGGGGAGCGCGTGTAAGCATAACAAGAGATGAAAAATAAGCAAATCTGGTGTAATTTTTCGTGGAGTTATATTTTGCGTTATGCGACATAACAGCAGTTTTAATTTTTGGTTGTTGTTTGGACACATTCACTAGATTTGATTACCGCGACGACGATATCAGCTACGCCTCCTAAACTATGTTGAATTTAGTTCAACTTTTGCAACAAAGTTTTCCCATTTATTATGTGCTCAAAAAATTGCATTATTTCCGCTTTTGCCTTGTCATACGCACTTTTGAATGATAAATAACGATATGCTGTGTTAGAGTCTGAAACTTTGGAACTCAAACATCTCTGGAGATATCATGAAAAGAAGGGTCTCGTTTTATGGTCATCATCGGAAATGAGAAAAATTGCGATTCTGTTTAATAAGATGGATACGAACCTAATTCAGTCCTGAATTAACACGAATACAATTTCACTTCCCTGGTAGGCGGCCTCATAATATCCGCGCAATTATGTATGAACATTTCAGAACCCTTCGTCATACTTCTGAAATATTAAATTTGTATGGCATTTTGACCTTTCGTATGTTTTAATGAATCTGATGACGCCTCCGCTCCTCAGAAACATAAAACCCAAAATTGATTACATTTTCGCATAAAAGTCAACTTCTTCCTAAATACTGTATATTATTAGGTCCCGAACTCCTTCCTTTACGATGTTCACCTAGTTTCATATATGTATTTAATATTTTCATTTCGTGTTTCAAACGTAAGTAAATTCAAGCGCTCGGTCTCGGCAGTAACGTGAGTGTATAAAAAGTATGTGACCCTAATTACGTTTGCATTTAGAAAATATTGCTGCTTTAAAAATCGCTTTGTGAAGCTGAACTGGGTTAATTTAGTCTGCGGTTGTGAATACGTTTGTTTAAAACGATTAGCATAATAGGTATTACCTGTTTATTGGAGCTTTTAATCTACGTCACAAAACAAGTTTTCTGAATTAGATTAAATTTCAGAAGTACTTCTATAGTAAAATAAGCGTTAAACAGAATTGTCTCTATCGCAACCATTGGTTACAATGTCTACTGTCAAAGCAAAGCTAACCTCAAACCATCAAACGTCAAATTACATTTAAACAGTGGCGTCTCGTGCATCAGCACTGCAACCCGCAGCCCCCACCAAAGAAAAACATCCGCATTTATTTTTGTTTAAAAATAACATAACCTACAAGCGTTATACAAATACAACATGTTAAAGATATAAATTGTGTTAAGATATCGTAAATAAACAATTGAACATTGTTATATTGCGAAACAAGGTCACTGCGATCTAAGGCAGTGTAGCTCTTACCATATTCCAACAATCTCGGCTAGGTTCGCCGATATTGACACTGCTTTATAAGCAGTTACACATGGCCACGTACAAAGTGATTGCGTACGCGTACGCGTTCATATATATTAAACGGCACCCCACAAAACTTTTTCCCGTCACCACTGCATTTAAATAAAATACGACGTTAGTCTATACGATGGCTTGAATTAAATTATTAAACAATTGCTTCTTCTTCTTCGAGTGCGTTATCTCTTACGAGAGGTAGCGATCTTCTCTTCCTATGCCTGTGTTGCACGTTTAGAGTGCCACAGACATAAAGGACCTACAGCTTAACGTGGGCTCCGAACCACGGGAAGTGTTAACACTTCTGTTCCAGAACAGATTTACTAGGCAGAATACCCTGCTGGTTTACCATTGCCTTGCGAGGGAGAACGGCCGTTAAAAATCCGATGCTCCGGTACCGGGAATTGAATCCTGGACCTTAAGCGTAAAAGCCTAACGCGCTAAACACTAGTTTCCGCATATATGTTATGTTGCATAGGTACATAATATTATAATATGAACCTTACCCCACCATTTTTCTTTTCAATTATGCTGAGTCTCCCTGTCTCATATATCTCAATTTTTTACATCTACTTCCATTTTCTACTTCTTTGTAATCTTCTCGACCTGCTGTTCTATTTTAATGATGTAATATCTTTTCTTCTTGTCACATTTTCGGTATTTTATTAATTCACTTGGTGTTCTACGATCTAGAACATCTTCTCATTTTTGTATTTGTTACTGCTAAGTATATGTCCTTTTTCTTCTTCTTCTCTTCTTCTGTGTTTTCGTGCTATACATGTCTACCATCAAACAGTGTTATTAAAACAGAAAATGATAATATGATTTAAATTGATTTGGTACCTTCTTTTTCTTACTGCTTTGGTTCCATTTCTCATTGTATGTGTTTCTGTTCATCTTCAAACATTATTTTGAATTGAAACTGTAATTGCAGAGATTATTAAGGGTACATTATTCACATATAACCCAGTTTCCTCGTGACTGGCATATGTGGTCTTCCATCTCTATTACGATTATTATACTTCTATGCATGTTTCATTAGACGCATCGCTAAACGCTCCTTCTTCTTCTTTTCTTGTTCTTTGTCTTCTTTTTCCTCTTCTTCTCGCTTGTCTCCTTCTTCTTTTTCCTCTTCTTCTTTCTTGTCTCCTTCTGCTTCTTCTTGTTCTTCTTCTTCTTCTGTTTTTTCTTTGTATATGTCAATGTTCCATAGATTACCTACAATTAGCAGTCGTTAAAATGCCATATATAGTATTTCCATAGCTTGCAATTAACTATACATACTATTATATTGATAAACTACAAGTTTTATTAAATGACGTAAAAATTTGATAACATGTGAAAAATCATACAATAACTCTTTTAACAAGGATTGCAATTGTTTCTGGGATCAAGGGAGAATGTCTATTTAATTTTATTTAGATGTTATGAAACCAAAAAATTGACGTTGCTATGGCACTGATGTTCCATGGTTGCCAACACTTCAACATTACCCTGAGTCTAAGATTCTAGAATTTACATAAACATAAAATGCTTTTTGTAAGCTAGGTTGGGCTGTTGGCAACTTTAACTTAAACAGGTATAATAAACAGTTATGACCAACATTACTTCATATTGTCAATTCATGCTTCAATTTCAATCTGCAACTTTGCCAGTACAAGACCAAATGTATAAAACAAATTTTGAACATACATACTTTGTTTAACGCATGTTACCTGTCGGTAACTACAAGAAGTACTTGCAAAAAGTCTCGAGAGTTTGTTCTCTTCACGTTAATACTAACAACTGCATTAATGTGTAAACCAGGTGTGCCCATGGGCTACGCTCCACACTTGGTCGTTAAATAGTTTACATGACCTCATCAGCTGCACTTAATTGTGCATAAATAGCTAAAGCCGCATCTGTATGCACATATTTTATGTGATTAAATTCTTTGGACACACAAAGAAGCCTCGGATTGCGTTCTAAAGATAGAACAATACAATAGCACCTCATTTTTTTTATTTAAGAAAATTGATTTTGTTCGATACGTACAAATACATACTACTAATATGAATCTTAACGAACAATAGCGAAGTCAAGTATGAGTTTTCACTAATATTAGCAAAAGAATTACTTTCCTTTTTTTTAATAGTCTTAATATCATATGTTCCTGAAAGTCTCCAACGCCCTACTACACCTACTACCTACCTCCTACACGCTTTTCCTTCTCATTCTTATTTGTATATTTTCTACATCACTGGTTCATTCCAGGCAGTATATATATCTAAACTTTTTCCATTTACTAAGCGCATCGAACATGATCACATTCCAATCCACGAAGCCTTAAGTTATGCAGTAGATTTATTTACCATCGGAAATAAAAATAGCAAGGGCATTTTCCTCTGTCAATTTGGTGGCACAAGACTGACAGAAATAAAGTTTTAATTAGCATCCTCTTTTCAGTTTCACTGACACGCACGTCAAAGGGGAGTTGTTTATTAAATAACCTCATTAACATGCGTTTGCATTTGCTTATCAAACCTTTAAACGATTTCACATGAATTATTTACCTCAAATTCAACCAACAAGTTCGAACTTATAATTATTTCAATTTGAAAATAGTCAACCAAACAAAGGTTCCACAAATACTTGCATTTTATGTTATGTATAGTACTGTAAACAAGATTTTCAATTAAGGTAAACCTAGAAAAATAAACCAATGCTTTTACAGAAGGGATATCTCTATAACAGTTATTTTACAATCGTCAACGTAAAATTGAGTTAATAAAGTAATTGTTTTACTTAAAAACACATTTATTTCCGAATACATAGATTAGAATGCGCAGCCGTTACGATTTTCTAATATGTTAGAAGCTTTTCCACGCTTAAAAGATTAAAATTGTTTACCAAACCTGCAAGTTATTTCAAAATGTTTAAGAAATAATAGTGTACATCGTGCCAAAAAATCTATATATGATTCCATTGATGTACTGTGTCTATATCTAAAACAATATCTATATTCAATGTACGAATAGAATAAATAATAAATAGAATAAAAGAATAATGGTAGAAAACATTGAAAATGTACCGAACGTATCTTCTCATTTTCTTTACATTAAAACTCGATTGGAACACTTAACAAATACAATAACTATGCAGCAATATTACTAAACAATTACCATAACCTGATGAATATTCACTTTGTGTATTCTGAATTTAACTTCTCTGACGTCTTATCAAATCCTGGTGTTAGCATTAGTAAACATATTAATATGTAAAGAGAAACGTATGGTATATGCAGTGCATTTTTTGGATTTAGTTCTGTGGAATTATTAATTTAGATTAAATACAGCTTCTTTTATTGAAACAGAAAATCCAACGTAATGATATCTAATCATCTTAGATCGCTGTGACTCTTAAACATCTTAAAAGAACTTCTAATGCACGTATTCAAAAATAAATATTGTAGCGAGCAAACTGTACTTGGTCAAGTAATAGCAATTGCATGTTTGGCACTAGGTTTGTTTTCGATAGCCAACTATTATCGAAAATATTGTTAATCATACGGCACAAAAAGGCGAATGAAAAGCATACGGTGATGTTATCCAAACACATACCCTTCACGGCTTGTTTGAATAATATTCAGAAGCATTCTCCAATGTAGCAGAGAATGGAAAACAATATCTCGTATCAGTAGCGTTGCCGGAGGATCAGTACGAGCTTATTATGCAACGTGTCGGTGCATCCTGCATGAACCAAAGCTCCACAATACTGTAAAACAAGACTATTCAGGCGTTAAGCAAGCAGCAGGTAGAGCCGGAGATGAAGATAACTACTCTTGCTGCAAATACACTACAACACGTACCGCATTTATAATTTGAACTCTGAACTACTGCACAATGTATTCTGGGCAGTGTTTGCGAAAGCATTCTCTAAGTGCACCCCAAAATAATTCTCACGTAATGGGAAAACTTGTCTCGCTTTTCTCTTAAACGTTTTCTCTGGCACTTAATTACTTGTGTGTGCCCTGAGAAGTAATTAGCTGCTTCGCTTAAGTGATTCATAAAGGATAGCATAATAAAAATATAAGGAAAGTCTGCACAGCAGAAAATGGTTCGTTATTTAATATGTAACAATGCGGAACTTGTTTTTTAGATTGCACTTGGAGCAGCATGGATTTTAAGAAAATTTTAGAAGGTTTCTATTTATAAATTACAATTCCCTTCTATTATGTGTTTTATAAAAGTTCTCCAGAAACTAACGTGAATGATTGATTGTTTTCGTTGAATTTTTAGAAAATAAAATTGTCAAAAAAAACAGAAACAAAGGAGAAATGCCAACCTCCCTCTCTTTCCTCAAAATATCTGTTTAAATATTAAATTAAAAATGTTTGCTGTTGTTCATGTTAATTTTAAATCATTAGAAATCTTGGAGTATTTAGAAGTACAAAATAATTTCCATGTTCGTATATTACGAGGAATATTCAATTTTAAACAGGAATTTACTTATAAATAAAAGTATTACAATGTTACAACGATAACAACTATATTACATTTCGGTATAGTCCCTCTGCACTTTCGCCGCCGATCTGAAAGCTTTCTAATACCATCCTAGAAAAAATCTTTGAGTTGCATACATACACGGGAAAGAAGATTCCACTGGAAGGTTTTTATGGTTTGAATGTTTTTGCAGTGGTAGGACGGCAAGCATTGTCTTGAAGAAAGCAAACAGAACTTTGTCTTCTCTTCCGTTTGTTCTTGATCGTCTACTTAACTTTAGCGCGCAATTATGGCAAATAATTGTTTGTATTAATTGTACAACGTTCTGTAAGGAAATCAACAAAAAGCACCCTCTAAGAAACCCAAAAAAACACGTTGCTATCACTTTGCCAACTGACAACACAGTTTTTACTTTCTTTGACTTTGAAAATGTGGTGTCACACCACTTCATGCTTGCACGTTTTCATTCAGGAGTAAACTAATGTACTCGGGGGTTTCCAACAGTTGTCACAATTGAGATCAAAAATTCATCTTCTTCTCTTTTATGTCGCTACAGTAAAGAAGAAGCGATTTGCAAACGATTCAAATTGTGTTATTTGGGCGAGGAACGCGAAATCCAGCTGGCACTCAACACTTTTGCACAACAAGGGCAATAACTTTTCTTCATTTTCACGGTTAACTGAAGTATAGCTCGTCATACCACCGCCAAAATGTGGATGCATATTATACTAGCATATAAAAAATAGTACGTCTTAGATATTGACCAACCACACGTACTTTATTTCGCACTCTTGGTGTGTCCTCGTCTTCGCCCAGTAATCTTTGACCAAAATCTTCTATAGTGTAATTTATTAAAAATTGAAGTTTTGTTAACACTTTTTTTTATGCAATTTAAAATAAAATCTGGAAAAGTTACAGGTGCCTATTACACATATACGAATTTCCATTTAACCAGAAACTTTCGAGCTAAATCAAATATGCGCATTATAAACGACTACACAATATATTCAAAATGTTACGGTAGTTTTGATGAGACTGGAACATATACAGCGTTTCCCAGAAATTAAGGTTACAGCAAAACGCGGGGAAATTGTTTCCTAATTTTATGTTTCTGCAATAGTTTGCTAAGACATAAACTGTATTATTGAAAATAGGTATTAGTAATGTTGTTTGCTTAAAACAAAATAGTTATTACCTTCAATATTAACAAAATAGTAAAAAAGGGGTTCTGCAAAATTTTAAGTGTTATGAAGGGTGGAGACCAAGTTGCTATCTTTAGTAGGAACTGATGAACTTAAACTATTAAAAGTAACTTGGCTAAGGAATACCTTAAAAGATAAGTTCATTATCAAGTCAACAATGAAAGTCCAATTACATGAGATTGTCCAAGTTCATCAGTTCCTACTAAAGATGGAAACTGAGTTGCCGAAATACATACTCAAGTGTTCTAAGTGTCATGGTCATAAGGGTTTAAAAGTTTTAAGTGTTATGAAGGGTGGAGACCAAGTTGCCATCTTTAGTAGGAACTAATAAACTTAAACTATTTAAAGTAACTTGACTGAGGAATACCTTAAAAGATCAGTTCTTTATCAAGTCAACAATGGAAGTTTAGTTACTTTAGATTATCCTAGTTCATCAATTCCTACTAAAGATGGCAATTGAGTTGTAGATAAGCATACTTAAGTATTCTAAATGTCGTTGTGTTAAGGGTTTTTTGGAGTTTTATGTGCTATAATATGTATGATATGTGTATCCTGAACCGTCTTTAGTAGGAACTTATGAACTTGGACTGTTTAAGGAAACTTGACTGAGGAATACCTCTGAAGATAAGTTCTTCATCAAATCAAAGAAGTCAAGTTACTTTAAATAGTCCAAGTTCATCAGTTCCTACTAAAGATGACAACTGAGTTGCCGAAATTCATACTTAAGTGTTCTAAGTATCGTGGTCATAAGGTTTTTGTCAAAGTTTTATGAGTTATAAAGGGTGGAGACCAAGTTACCATCTTTAGTGGGAACTAATAAACTTAAACTATTTAATGTAACTTGACTGAGGAATACCTTAAAAGATCAGTTCTTTATCAAGTCAACATTGGAAGGTCAGCCACTGTAGATTGTCCTTGTTCATCAGTTCCTACTAAAGATGACAACTGAGTTGCTGAAATGCATACTTAAGTGTTCTAAGTATCGTGGTCATAAGGGTTTCTTCAAAGTTTTACATGTTATGAAGGGTAGAGATCAAGTTACCATCTTTAGTAGGAACTGATGAACTTAAACTGTTTAGAGTAACTTGACTGAGGAATACCTTAAAAGATCAGTTCTTTATCAAGTCAACAATGGAAGTCCACTTACTTTAGACTGTCCTAGTTCATCAGTTCCTATTAAAGATGACAATTGAGTTGCCGATATACATACCTGAGGCTTCTAAATGCCGTTGTGCTAAGGGTTTTTCAGAGTTTTATGTGTTATGAAGTATATCATCTGAGCCGTCTTTAGTAGGAACTGATAAACTTGAGCTATTTAAAGTAACTTGGCGTAGGAATATCTTAAAGGTAATTCCATCATCAAGTCAACAATAGAAGTCTAGTTAAGTCATACGGGTTTTCCCAAGTTTTTTTTGTTATGAAGGGTGGAGACCAAGTTTCAATCTTCAGTAGGTACTGATGCACTTGGACCGTTTAAAGTAACTTGGCTAAGGAATACTTCTACAGTTCTTCGCCAAATCGACAAGTACAATTAGACTTCTATTATTGACAATATCGTAGTCGTAAAAGGTTTTTAAAGTTTTGTATACTTCAATCCTATAGAGATAATTCTTATTCATATTCATTTTGGAAGTTCGGGCGTTTTATTTTCTTCTGCCGATTGTATAATAGGGTAAACAATATCATGTGTACGATGAAATGCCCTGCGCCATGGTGTTTCAGAAACATTTTAAACTGCTATTTGAGATATTCATATAAGCATGGAGTGAAAAAAATACATTAGTCGCAATGTATCTTCTTAATGAAGCAATTCCGTGTTTAATCGATCTCTATACAAGATAGCATTTTATAGCTTAACATAATATGTGCACATTAAACTAATTTAAAATTTAAATACAAAACCCTTAATTGTCGCGTTCTAATCGTCCTAAATTGCGGTTGCAGATAATGTTACTTTTCCGGGAACACGCTTAAAACAGCAATTTATTCCACACACGCACACGTCTTAATAGCACAATTCAACAGTCATTAAAATTTAACTGCTCTTATGCCCATACCATAATTGGCGTTTCACATGAAAGCTTCCGCAATCTCCAACACAAAATTCCTTTAAAGTGTATATTTCTGTTGCAAGGAAATTTTATTTACTTTTAATAATTCAAGTGCCCGCCGTTCTTTCACAGCGGAATCGCTTATTGAAATGTAATATTGGAAATCTTTAAATACCCAAAAGAAATAAGAATCTGAATCCTGGGAACTTTAGTTCGACAAGGGTAGGTTGAGATGCGAGATATAATCTCCAATGATTCCAGAAATTTATAGGCAGCTGTCTCGGCCCTATCGGAAATAAGGTGAATCAATAAGCTCTAAATTATATTTCAAAATTCCTTCGTGAAGCAGCAAACTCAAGAACTGATCGCGTTTATTGCTATTTTGTCGAAGCTTCAGTTAGCTACTAAAATATTAAAATATGATATATATTCTAGATTTTATCTATGTGAAACTACGTACTACTAAAAGTTCTTCAATTAACTTTATCTGAATCCCTAGTAGTAACATCAGAACCCCATTATAATAACAATAAGGTGTATGCCGTGTAGTTTAGTGTTATTGTGCATCGGAACAGTGTTGGTTGAAGTTGTTGTGAAAGCTGAATATGTACATACGGTACCCTCGGGCATTCATTATCATTACACCGCCATTTATCAACTTTGTGCTTCCACAGAGGGAAGTAATGAGATGCCTACCCGTTCGTTGCTGGAAGAAATGAAAATAAATTGGTGTGAAAATAACGAATCTTGATTTTTCGGGTAATCAATAATGAATAACAAGATTACATGGGTTATTTTCCAGGATCTGTTCAAAATGTAATGAGCAACGTAACACTGTAGATATAAGAAATAAAATACAGTTTTGGAGTCTTTCATTTTTACCTATAAATAAACAAAAAACTAATATATAAATATAATCACATGATTTGAACCAAGTAGTTACATTTATATACAGCACATATTCTAGTTCTGAAACAGTAAAGTCCCTGCTTCCTAAGAAAACTACGTGGTATTGATACTCTCTCTCCTATTACGTTATGCATACATTATTCAACTACTTTTGTGAAAGTAATGGTCCTTATAACTATTTAGCGTGAGTTATAACTTATTACTTAACACTGTGAAACCACAAATTAGACTTTTCATTAGTCCACACCTTGATACCCAATTACAAACGAGCACTTACAACATTGGACAATTAATCGAGTAACAATGAAAATAATTACACTTGTCAAAATTATATCTGTCATACATTTTTTAAATGTCACAATACTAATTCACAATTTTTACGTACATTATAAAATTTAAATAGTGAAAAGCCAATTTACTTGTCGTGGATAAAGTATAGTATTCAGTTCGCGGTAATAATAATAATAACTCACTTGAATGATTACAACACTTGCCTGCGGCTCGTGCTGCAAACTACATCCGCGTGATTTATTGCCAATATTAACGTTATCACTCGTAGAATAATATAGTGTTAATCCTAGTGTCATCCATGTATTAATTATTGCGAGTCAAATCTTGTTATAAGAAACTATTTTTAAAATTGGAAAGACTATGAAGTAATTTTTGACTACTTTTGTAAATGACCGAATACAGCATTATGCATCGAAAACTAAAAATTAATCTATATGAACTAAAACATGTAAATATGTAATATTTACTGATTTCATTGGGCAATGATATTTCGATTAAGAGCTCTACAGCTCGGGGCGGATTTCGTCATTCAGTTTGTATAATGTTTAGGTGATGGTAAAAGGTTCCTAATGCAAAGGGAAATGAAAAATTATCATGTTTTCAAACAATTCGAAACATTCCTACTGCATGCTAATTCTATCTTGTTTTACATCCGAATTTATATGCATTTTACACCGAATCTTTGCGATTTGTTATAAATTCCGTTATTTTAAATAAACCGACACTACTCAATGCATATTTTGTATTAAAACAGTAAACGAAATTTTTCCTAATTTTTACCATTTTTCAACATTCCCAAATACTTGTTTGTTACAGTCCTCAATACAAAATCCGGAAAAAATAAAGAAGAGTATTTATTATATATGTTTTAATGAAAGTTAATATTATTATTATTTATATATACAATGAAAGCTGAAATGTTGACAACGTTTTACTACAATCTTATTGGTTGATAAACACATGGCATTGTAATTGTTCTTTGTGTAGAAGCTAATTCTTTTGGTTTCTGCTTCAATTACAACTCTCATTTCATCACAATAGATGAAGTTTCCCTATATTTTACAACCGTCTCTTAATATTATTCGCTAGCTCCGGATATATTGGATTAATTAATAATTAATGGTTAATAAAAATAAGTGCTATTCTTCTGAATTATTTAGTAATGTGAATTTAAACAAAGTAAAGCAATAAACAATTAACAAAAATAATTCTAAATTAACAATAAAATAGAATTTCTAGAATTATTGTAATAGCAACAACGGTGTGGTCGGCATTTAAGAGAATATACAAAACCGATACTCCAGTGTTTTCGTAGATTCTCACTGTCGGACAGGAACATGAGCAGTTTGTGTTACTTTAACGATCATATCATTATCTCTTTCTTGAAATACAAGTAATTAAGATTAAATGAAAAAAATTGAGTTTACGGGATTAATGTAATTGCAACAACGGTATGGTCTACTTAACCGAAAATACGAAACTATCTCAAATGGATTTTATATTATGCAACAACATAGTCTATATTCGTTTAACGGTAATATATTTTTCTTAAAATAAAATCAAGAATGATTCAATTTTTAGAAACAAGTCGGCTAATTTACTATCGATTTCGCACAAACAGTGTGAAGTATTTTTCAATGTGCGTCAAAACACTAACAAATGCAGAAACCTACCTTTCCAAATACTAATTTATTGCAGAAGACGTATAGTTGTATATAGTAAAGAAATCACAACTACAATGCAAATTCTCGGTAACAATTGGCAGAACTTTTCTTCTATCAAAAATACATTTTTAAACAGCCTTAACCTGAAGCAGCCTAATCACTCTATAGTTTATACAATACAGAAAATCAGGGTTAACGTGATTTACTATCCTCTGAAATTGCATACAAAATATACCAGGTGGATTACGTTTAAATGAGCAACCTTGGTACATGAGATATTCCAGGTGGATTCTATTTAAATGACCAACCTGATCTTAGTGCATTTAAATCCAGTCTGCGTTATACAAGGTGTTTCAGCACAAAGTACGAGCCTACCACCCGAACAATACGCAACCAAAAATACATATCACAAGGTATTGGTATATCTAAAAATTTTTAAACGGCATTTTGAATCAGAGATGCCTGTTTGATATGCTTGCTATTTTATTCTACTCAACTTTTAAATAAAGTAAGAAAAAACCGTCTTATTTATAAATATCCAAGTTTAAGTCTTTCAAATATCATAACATAGTAAGGATAACAATTTATTAATTTAGATGATTTCAAACTGCCTTTCGGTATTTCTTTGGCACTTCTTTATCCTGCTCAAAACACGCGCTGTCGTTTGGGCCTCAGTAAACTATCAAGCATATCAAACAGGCATCTCTGATTAATAATACCATTAATAGAAATTTAGATACCTTGTTATATGTATTTTGGGTTGCCTATTTTTGGAATAGTAAGCCCATCTTCTCCTGTGAATTACTGTGTAGATTTACACAACTTATGCAAAGTCAAATACTAAATTCAATTTAACAGAAAATAATAATGTTATCATGTACTGAACAAATCTTAAATATTACTTCTTAAATGTTTCACCTCTTAGGTAAAGAAAGATAAGATTAGATTATTTTGTTTGTTATTTTATCATCATTACCTTCCCCAATAGTTATTCAGGAATGCGTTTTACACAAATTACCCTTAAGTATTAATCTGAAGCTTGTAATAAACCTTAATTTTTCCATTTTATAAGAACTTGTCTGAACTTTCCCGTCGTCAACTCTTATAGCTCACGTTGATTAGTTTTCTGAGAACTTTTTCTTAGTTTCTGCGAAAGTTTCTTTCCTTATGGCTTTATTTGCTCATTTTACAGGGCTATTATTGATTTTATACTAATGAGCCAAGCTGTCAGAGTACAGCAATTTAATACAGTAGACTTCAGTATGCAAGAGCTTATGGTTTTCTTAAGATGCAAGCAATTAATGTTAGAACTTTGCATTCTATTAGCACGATACCGTTGACAGCTTATACATTTAAATGATTGAATAGCTTGATATACAGGGAATTTTTAGAGCTATTACGGAACGACATCATTCCGGCAATAGAAAACGTAAACATCGATGACCCACGGTTTCAAATGGATGGAGACCCTCCGCTTTCCACGAATGCTATAAGAAACTTTCTAAACGACAGGTTTCCAGGACGTTGGGTCGGAAGATTCGGTCCCGTACCGTGGCCCCCGCATTCTGCAGATTTGTCGCCCAATGACTTCCTTGTTTGGAGATACCTGAAATCAAAAATGTATACAAATATTTCAATACAATGTATTGATGAATTAAAAGATTGCATACGTACCGGATGCAATAGCTTGAATCCTGACTTTCTTCCGAATGCTGGGTGTGCTTTTCAACACCGTTTAGGTTATTGTTTAGAAGTACAACGTGGCCATTTCGAATACTTGTTGTAACTGTTGTTTTTATTTTCGTTTCCGTTTTCTGTTATTGATATTTAATGTTTTACAATAATAATCGTCGTTGTTGTTCCACTCATTTTGATTTACCTATTTAATATAAACACTGAATCAAACATATCCTTCATACTAAAATTATTTACAACTACAGTGACGTTTGCGTCTATATTTTAGTTGCCTGTATAGTTGATTGCCTGCAAAATAGGCGTAAATGATGCGTTCTTTTTAAAATAGGCAATGTATACTAAAAAGCAATTTCCCTGTATAGTTATAATCATTCACAGCATTCATACATTTAAATCCTTACATAGTTCAGGCTAAATACAGTATGGTTATTAAAACTGAAGGACATCCGGATAATGTTCCACTTTCTATATGGTATAAGATCGTTGATAAGTTATACAAATGCCTGCATAACATAGCTTAAATACAGTTTGATCATTAAATCTGAGGCACAAGCAGTTAGTGGTATATACAGGTGTAATCATTCACAGCTCATACATTTAAATTCTTGCATAGTTTGTGCTAAATACAGTATGGTTATATCTTTACTTAACAACTATTTGCCATATGAAGCTAAATCATTAAAAGCATTTCATTATCCAATCTAATTGCTCGTACTGTACAGCCATGTTTCGAATATTAGATATAAAAATACAGCCCTAACAAAATAATTAATAGTATATTCGGAATTAATAAAGTCCAAGTAATATAAAACTTGTTAAGTTACCGTTATAAGAAAGAAAATACTATCAATTTCGAAATTTATTTTTATCAAAGACCCTTTTGTGTCTGCTCCCCTTCGACACGGGTTTCAGTTCGAGTTTTTTACTTCGCATGTTAAAGTTGGTATTTCCGACGTCAACCAACTAAGTTAGTGTCGCCATAAATATTTGATAACGGTTTCTGAGTGAAAAGTTAAGGATAGAAGCGGTCGTCCTGATTTATCCGGTTCGAACCTCCGAAACAGTCGTAACACAATGTTATATTGCTTCGCCCTACTTGGTACGTATAAAAGATCTTGATCTACATCTGCATTGCCGATGTTTAAACTCGAATCTCTCATTTTTGCTAGAGCTTGGCTTTACCGGATTTTCTTGAACGTGTACTAAATCCATAGTAAACCACTTAATGCAAACAGATTTAAACTGTTATGCACAATAAAAAGACGTTATAAATCCCTTTCAAATAAATATACGTCAATTTTACTGACTAGACAGGCTTCTTGGCCGAAAATGGCTAATGCAGTTTAGATGATATGCAATCCAAATATCAAAGTGTTAAAATAGACTAGGCCACTATCTTACTGAACCTACACAATTAAATTAAACATTCGATATATTAAACTACTTTTTATTTTCCAATACAACGACAAGCTTTCTTAAATAGACTTCTCGAATATACATAGCCCTCCAATATTATACCTGCTTCTATTAACATAAATAGTGTATTTATTAGAGGAACTGAAAGAGATGTATTGTTGGTTGCCTATGCAGCGTGGGCTATGTAATTTATAACCCCTGGAAAATCCATACTGCAACCCAACATCCATATATCTAAGCAGCATTCATATTACTTTATAGTGGAAATAAAGCAGCATCTATAATTTAATATAGATTTTTGGCAAGTAATCTCAGGAGTAAAAGTAAGTCCGAAACGCCGTATCGGTATTATACTTACAAGTTCCTGTTTAAAATTACCAGACCGCAAAGAAAAATAATAGTTTATTTTGCAAAAACAATCTTCAACAAAAACAATGAATCCAAAACGCGCAAAATAATTTCTCACTAGAATGTTACCCTAGGTTCATTCTCCACAAGGAAGCTGGCCGCTATAGGTGTCAATCGGGTTCCGCACCGGAACCCCCAACCCTCTTCAGCCAATAACGTGAATATAATGATAGAAAAGACCGGGAAATATGGATAATGGGATTTCGTGGATGATACTGTCCCAGCATTTACTTATATGACCCAGGAAAACCACGAAAAAACTGTGCAAGGACAGCCGGCTCAAGCGTTCGAACGCTAGACCTCCCAAATAAAAAGTAAACGCTCTACGGCTGAACCACCTCTTTCTGAAATCTGTGTTCCTTATACACCAGTTCGACGATGGATAGCGGGTGACGGGAGGTAGAAGTACGGTCAACACTCGTCCATTAGACACGACATTAACGTGTATGTCACAAACTTGTAGCGTTCCGGCTAAACCTTATTTCTACTGCCACCCCTGAGTAAATTGTCTGTATTTGTTAGACAGGTTGGACTATATGATTATTTTCACAATCATTGAAGTTGGATGTTGCTACATTGAAGTTTTAGGTACTAAAAAAATTAATTAATATTAAATGCTAAATTCTGTAGTTTTGTCAACTAACTTGATTTCTTTGCATATAGTACTAACAATATTTATCCGGTTTGCTAAACCGTGTGTATGTGGGGTTGCAGTGTTAATTTACTACGGACTGCAAGTTATGTGACCCACCTTGCAGGCGGCCAGGAATCCTAGTTGGTTAGCTTCCTCAGAAAGGTGTGCTTAAATTACTTAAAATAATAAACTCAATAAATTCCTTACGCTAAGCGGTCTGTTTATAGTGTCAGAGTTTAATGACTGTCGCAGTCTCCTTATATAAAATCACTATTACCAGCGCCGGATTTAAGCATAAGCAACATAAGCAGCTGCTTAGGGGCCCGCACCACAAAGGGGCCCGCACCACAAGTAAAAAAATATAAAATATATATTGTTACGCCACTGTGTTGCGTATCAGAATGTCCTAGTGCCATGATGAATCACCCAGGGGGCCCGCACTATAAAATTTGCTTAGGGGCCCGTAAGGTCTAAATCCGGCGCTGACTATTACAGCAGACATCTACTTCCATTATTTGTTCCAAAGTATACCATAAAAATCTGGTACAAAATTTTCATAACAAACAGCTTATGTGATATTAAGAACGATTTTATTATGCATGAAAATGTAAAGCTGTTTAATAGCGACAGCCTTCACCAACCTTCATTGTCTGATTAAAAGCTCTCTCCAAGGTTAATGACAGACAGACGTTCGCTGCGAAGTTGATGTGTGAAGTTGTGGAAAAGGATTTGCGCAATCAAGTTAGTCTAAGGGCTACGCAATAAAGAATAATACCCAAAGCTCGAAGCAAAATGAAATCATGGTCATTATTTGCGGCTTAAGCAGGACGACAGGGCACTTTAGCAATCCCAGGTTTGCGTCTAATGCTGCAAGATCTAATCTGACAGTAAACCGCTATAATTCTGGTTGCCAACTGCCCGGAATATTTCCGGATTGCGAGAACTTAACGGTTTCGTACGGAAAACGGAAGGGGCTCATTCCTACTAACTTAATGTTTAATACAATATTCAACACTCTTGATGAACACAATGCAGAACCTAGTTAAAGCAAATGACTCTGAATAAAACTGCCTTTAAGATGTCCGGTTTGGGGCCATTTAACACACAGAACGCCGTGATGAATTGAAACATTAGATGGCTTTAGTACAGAAATTTCTAAGTTCACGAGTTCTATCTATCTATTTCCTTCTTCTCCAGTATTTCAAGAATAAAACAGTTACTCTACAAATAATTAGTATTTATTTATTCATAGTGATAATAATCGACTTTTCTTCACGTAACTGTAATATAGGTATCATTTATTTTACTACATTGCTATAAATCAGCTGTTCCACAAAAATGCATCATTAGCTGAGAATGTAATCAATCATTCATCCTCATCTTCCTACCCTAAAACCCAAACGAAAAAATGTAGGACGGTGTTATAGATATGTTCGTAAAATTGAGGGACATTGTTCACATTGACAGGGAGGATAGTAGTAGCTAATGATGGTTATCTTATCACTGAACTAGTACAGGGGAAAAGAGTAATAAAGTAATGGGGCCTTGGGGTATAGGTGCAAAAAAGTGAAGAAGTAGCAATGGGCGTGTTAGTAAAAGGGAGTAATATACATGATAATAACACAGACTGGTGAAAATGTAGTGTTGAAATGTATATAATAATACAGTGGTATAGTATCACAATATATAAGTGAAAATGGAAAAAAGAAGACCTGGGTTAATGATTTGTAGACAACATAACAGCATTATAGTAGTGGGACAAACAACAATATTGATGTAGTGATTACTGTCTGTAGAAACGACTAATGTATGTAATGATTAAAATAACTGGAAAGAGTGTTTGTTAAATGGGCGAATTAGAACAGTGATACGATAGCAAACGGTTAAGGTAAGGATAGAAAGAACAAGGAAACACGTGACTGGCTAGTATACCAACGAGACATAAAACAACTTATATGTGATGGAAAGAGGCGAATGATACTCAACTCAACTAATACAGCACATACACAGATGAGTGGAAGAGCACTCCTGTAGAACTATCAATTACCAATTTGCCACTAAGCGAAAAGCAGTAGCATGGTAATAAGATAATAAGCGATGGTGCAACAGCAAAGAGGGAAAGGCGATTAATATGTTAGCAGAAAAAGCCTCCTCTACCAACTAGTAATGCAATAACAAAAAGGAGTGAGCTATGTGTCTTATCTTGGTGATGATTAAGATAGTAGAAGAGGTACTGTATACACATAAGGCTCCCATAGGTCTTAATTATTAATTTGAGACTGGAGGAAGAACAATAGTACATGGGATGAGCAATAAACGACAAGCGCGTAATAGAAATTCCGATTATTATGTTAATGAAAGGAAATAATATATGCAGCAATGAGAAAGACTACATAAAGTGTATTCGAGAAATAATACGATGAAGATAAGATGAAAAGATGAAGAAGATACTCATCAATGACTTATGAAGAATATGGGAAAAAGTACTATTAAGATTGCTAAGATGTAAAAAAATTAATGTTATAGGTACAACTGAAAAAAATACGAAATTCGATTATGTTACAATGAAAGGGGCTGTAGAAAGCGTACCTATTTGAGAAAATGGGGGATCTAATGCAGTGGTGTGGTATCAAACAATTAAAGGAGAGTGAAAAGGCAAGCCAGACACCGGTCACTGATTAATAAACAACTTGTTAATGGCAAAGGCAATGCCAGCATCGTATTAGTATGAGAAACAATGTAACAAATACAAGAAAATGCTGACTAACTGATGTTAATAGCTTGGATAATATGCTGCTTCTGTAAAGCTCTGTAACTTTTTAAATTAAACGATATACAAATAAAACCAAACATTTTTGGAAAGTCTATAGGTTCATTAGGTGCTCTTAAACTATTCTCAACAACTTCCTCCACTAGCACAAATCACGTTCTGACATCTCTCTACGACGGTCTTTCTTGAGTAGTATTTCCCATTCTTTGATTGGAGCCTGTGCTGTTACTGGAAATTTAGAGGCACTTTTGAGGGCCAACGAACACATCTGTCTAGCATTTCCCAGATATACTCGTCAGAATTCATGCTGGACTTAACTCAGGCTAATCCATGACTTTAATTTCTCGTGCTTGTAGAAAATCTATGGTGACGCCCGCCAGTAGTATGTGGCTTGGCACTATCGTGCTTTATAGAAAAATTTGGGTCCACATCAGGTACGTGTTTCATCCAAGACTGTAACAATGTAACTGTTAGCGTTCAGCTTTCCTGGAGTCACAACAAGGTTGTTCTACAAGTTCTTTCGGCAAAGACAAATTCTGCCTCAAACCATAACAAGCCCACCTATCGACTTCCTGCACAGCAGCAACGGAGTAACGTTCACCTAGTCGTCTGTGTACAAGTACTTAATCATCGCAATAAGTGAGAAGGATCCTGGACTCGTCCGTGAAGAGACTCGTGTCCGCTATCGAAATTGCTAACTGATATGTTCACGAGAATTCAGGCAGGCTACTTTGTGAAGTCTTGTCAGATAGGATGTTTGAACAGGTCTTCTGGCTCTTAAGTTTTGTTCTCTCCGCCTGTTCCTAATAGTCCAATCAGAAACATCTATACCATATGGTATTCTGAACCGACTTTGAAGATCTTTAGCTGTATAGGACCGCTGATGCAAAACAGAATGCCAATGATTCGTCGAAATGTTTCAGAATTCTTAATCAGAGCAACAGCACGAGCTGCTTCTACCTCGCGAAGATGTCTCATTTCCAATTTATGTAAAATTTATATACTTGAATGCACATGTCATTATTGCTAGTCCACCATTAGCTGTCAAAGCATATGCGGATGTCTTGATTGCACTCTGCTTTCCGTATTTTCTTAATACTTATTAAGGCGTTCAGTTTTGTTTTTATTAATAAAGTATAGGTTTTTCAAATATTCTTAAATCCATTTGTATGAAGTTCACATTTAAATAATTACAGAGCTTCAAAACAGTATTTCCGTAATTTGTTATGCAGTTTGTATATTGCAACATGGAAAAGCGGTGATCAATTTAAGAGTGGGAAGGAAAAGGGTACTGTAGAAATGAGTCAACAGTTAATAATGCAATAAAGTAACTAGAGAGGATCTACTTAAATACAGCAAAAATTGCAAAACGCCATGTTATTAAAATAATAAGTGTACTACAGTTTAATCTGCAAGAGCATCTAGATTCAAACGCTAAAACCTCTCTCGCTTAAGTTTAAAGGTTGTGAAAGCGTCGGTTTGAAAATTCACTTTTCCGCTTCTACTAGTAGTTACGCTAAAATAAACAACACATCTACTTTGAATTAACAAATTTTCTCAACTTTGGGTGCATCATTAATATTACAAACATTAAAACTATTTTATTTTAAAGCCACGCAACACTAAATCCACTGGCAATTATAACTTTGTTTCTTGCACGTCTTAATTATTCTTCTAACAAACTTTCCACCTTGATGTTAATTAACAGCTGTACTGAACAAACAAATAAAAATACAACGTTACTGCGAAATAGAGTTTCGTGTTGATTACGATAAGTTAATTTAAACTTCGTCCGCCGTTCAACGACATCAGATTATATTTGTCGGTGCTGGTTCAAAATTACCCCTTCAGTAAATATTTAAATTAAATTGCTGTGTATGGCACCTTGATATAACCTTACAATTTACAAATCCCTTTCAATGCAAGACAAACACTATTTTTTAGAACTTTGCCATGATCCAATGTAAACATGTACAAAATATAATATTTGTGTGCTGAAATAGTAATCAGCAACCATATAAATATCATTTTAAAACATATTAAATTGATTAGATTTACATGCAGATACAAAATAATTAATATAAATGAAAACAAACTATTATAACTCATTTTATCTACCGACTGACCAGCAATTAATTAATACGTAATACAGTGTAAGCTTCCTGATAATGTGTAGTATAGCTGATATAAGTAGTAATCACTAGCAAATTAATAGTTTTAATACAATACACTATACTTACAATACTACACCTCGTAAGTCTGCCAAGACGAACCAGCATGATATCTCGGTTATTTGAAATATATCGATCAATCCAATACCTTGTTACTCTTATTCAAGAAACAGCATGGGAAGCTACGCCTAATGAAACTGAACCTAAGCGTCATACAAATAACATACCTCTCTATATAAAGGAACTAATCGCTGAGAAGAGACGACCTCGAGCAAAATACTGGATTGTCAAAATCCCAATTTTAATTACGATCTCCCAAATCCCCGACAAGAAGATCATACCATTTAAAAGCAACAAAAAATTTAAAAAACCACAAGTTACCATACCACCTATACGAAAAATTACTGGATCCTGGGCAAGATCTAATAGGGAAAAATGTGACACCTTTGTTGAACCCCTTTCAAATGTATTTCTACCCTTTGACTCAACCATAGCAGACGAAATTATTGAGAAATATCTACACATTACCTGCCAGATTTTCCTGCCAATCAAACCCTTTTCGCTAGCATAGATACAGTTTAAGATAAGGAAACTAAATGATCATCAAGCACCAGGTTATGACCTCATATGCTTCCAGAAAAGGCCATTGTATTATTGACAACTATATAGAACCGCATGTTAAGCGTATCGTGCTATCCCATCTTATGAGAATTTACGCATATAATAGTGGTTCCCAAGCCTGGAAAGTCACCAGGAAGCATAACATCCTACAGGCCAATTAGCCTCCTGCCATTATTAGGAAAAACCTCTGCCCTTACACCACTTTGGATTTCGTGAAGGTCATTCTACAACACAACAATTACACACTTAATCAAATATCAAAGAACCTTGAGGAAAAGAAGTACTGCACTGATAAAGTCTGATACACTGGTTACTATTTAAATTAAAAAGACTACTTCCAAGCTACTATTATATTCTACTTCAATCTTACATTTCTGAGAGATCCTTCACAGTCAAGTATAACAATGAACTCTCCAAATATCATCCTATAAAATCTGGTGTCCCTTAAGGCAGCGTCCTTGACTCTACAAACTGTTGCTCAACAAATCTATGTTAAAACCAATATGGACATACGGAGTGTTACTTTGGGCATGTGCCAAACCAACTCCGATTAAACAGAAAAGAAAACAGTTCCAGCCCATAACATCCATTGCCCCAGTAGACGCACCATGGTATGTCACAAACCAAACTTTGCACAAGGACCTCGGTATTCCCTTAACAGATTCTCCCAAAACGACTAGGATAGATTCCAAGGCCATAACAACGATCTCGTTCACCATTTGTCCATGGCTCACCCACGTTTAAGAAGATTAAACATGATCTGGCCTTATGACCTGCAAGCACCCTAACGTGAGAGGACTACTATAGGAGTATGACTAATGAGTGATTCCTCCTAATAATGCTTATTTACATCTTCATATCTGCTTAATACTCCTTGTAGGGTAGTTTGTAAATTTGCTATTAATAAAATAAAAAAATATTTTCAAATGCTAGAAAAAGTACTTTTGGACAGATGATAATAGTACCTCCTATGTAGAGGCACTATCAAACATATTTTCTAAGTTTTTCTACGCGAATAAACAATTTTTAGAAACTTATTATTATTTTTGTGTTTTCAATAATTGCTACTTTCAGTGTTCATCGCTGTTTGGAATGTTGCTCTCTGTAAGGCTCCATTTTTTAAACCTTTTATTTCAAAAGTTCTTCTAATATATATAAATAAATGTTGTGGATGTGGTGTGTGAGTTCCAATTAGATCGGTAATAATTTTAATTAAAAATAATACAAAGAAACATATAGCTGACATCACGTACCAGCAAAACAACAACGCAACGACACTGTCTTCTGAGATAGTTTACAACTGTTATCGATTGTGTTATCAGGATGGTAATTTGTTAAATTTAAATCCATTTTTAAAATAATTAAAGAGCCCAATTTGCTGTATACTATTGTATGTATTAATCACATCGTAAACAAATGGGTATTTCTAAATGACAGGCAAACTATCCGTCAGTGCAAAGAAGATCA
Organism: Limonius californicus; assembly: GCA_014611495.1. Lineage (NCBI taxonomy): Eukaryota > Metazoa > Arthropoda > Insecta > Coleoptera > Elateridae > Limonius > Limonius californicus. The sequence continues at coordinate 2,557 of JABXWE010015997.1, read as the reverse complement.
AACCACGTGGCATATGTTATAATGCACTAAATGCCCAACAACATGCGGTATTAACAATTCCTTTGCTAATCTAGATTTTTTCTCATTTGTTAATACCCTAACTGCCTGGTAAATCTTCTATGGAGTAGAAGTGTTTACACTTCCTGCGCTTCGGAACCCACGTTAAGCCGTAGGTCCTCTATGTCTGTGGCACTCTAAATGCGCAACACAGGCATAGGAGAGAAGACCGCTACGTCTCGTAAGAGATGAAGCACTGTGAGAAGAAGATTACCCTAATACAAAATAATTTTCCTTAAATAAACAATATTAGGTAAAAATCCAAATTATTAATATTGCTAACATTAACAAAAAAACTATATCTAAGTATTAATATTTTTTTAATTCAACCCACCGCGAATCTGTGATTGATTTTCGACGTGAGACCCTGACGCTTCATCGGTACAGACTAATTAGACTCTTCGTTGGGCTGTGTTATTATTACATATAATAACGATACTCTGCAAAATGGACCATTTATTTATTTTAAAAATTGATATAAATTATGTAAATTAACGCCATTTTTTAATTGTTTAATTCTCGTTGGAGCGGCAGAAACATATTTTTAATAGTAGATATACAGAAGAGGCACTACCTAGTGCAATCTGGCTAAGAATTATATTTCTTACATTACAAATAAGTGAGATATCAAAATGATTCGTTTTAGCAGACTGGCCCTGTATATAGTTTGTCCATGAGGACAGTCTGCTATAGATTACTTGATTATCTAAATAAACACAAATTTGGTAAAATTGGCAGAAGTATATGTAGTACATACATTGCTAAATGTAAAAAAATAATCCAGGAAAAAAATCATGTTTCCTTATTCAGATAAGTCTTATGTAAGCTTAATTTTTATGGAACACTGTGTATTTTTAAATGTAGACATTTATTTTAAGCGTTTTTATTCAGAATCATTGATAAAATGCAGTCTTTATTACTAACCAAGTACACCTCATCATTGTTAACGTTAATTTAATGAAAACTAAATCAGGTTTGATTGGATGAGCTTGAGAAATGTGTCCTACATAAAAGTAGGTTAAATACATTCCACTTTTAGACTCAAAACAAAATAGAAAATTGAGAACGTAAATCAGAATATGATTGAATAAAGTATAGGTACGTTATATATAATACTATTTGGATATTTGCAATTATTTTATGCATGTTATCCAAACTTTTTATGTAAACTGCAAGAACATACCAATACACAGGGTGTTAAAATTGATTTAATTATAAATATACTACAGCTTTGCTAATTAAACTGAAATAATATCTGGTCAAATATAAAGTTACCTATTGCAAACACTGTGTATTTTCCCTGTCACAAATATTTTCTCTCAAACAATAGCGGAACGTATCCAGATTTCAGTCGCAGTTCCAAGCAGCTGTAACAAACTGCACAAATAACCGGGGCATAAAAATAAATGCCAGTACTAGGGACAGTTTGAAATATTCACGACGTTAAAAACCTTTAGGTTTATCTCCATTTTAAATATTCAGGAAAAAACAGGAGAGCTTGCGCTAGTTCTGTTTTATCCTAGCTGTACTGAGCGTGTAGACGGGGTAGCGGTTATCAAAAACTTGAGCAATGGCCCCATTCATCACCCCCTAACGAAGCCCGGCCGTATCGCGCTTAAATATGCCCGAAACAGCCCTGAAATATGTTGGCGTAGCCTGCTGTTTTATGAAAGTGCCTGCTGCATACATCGTTGGGAAAATATACTCACATGATTCGTTTAGCAACCCCTATTTAGCAGCGAACCAGCTTACTCTGCAATAAAGCATTAGAACGAAATGAAAAATTGGCCTTACATCTTTACCATCTTCTTTGCGCACTTCTTCTCCAGGTTAATGTGACTTATTACGTTTACAAGGTAAAATACTACCGATGCAGTGAATTCTTTATTAAAAACGGTAATTTCTCATTTTTATGTGGTTCTTGTACTTTAAATAAATAGAAAGTATTTTTTCTTCTTGCTTAAGACAGTTCGAATTAATTAGAAATTTTCAAAGAAGTATAAAGTACAAGAACGCTGTAAATTCGAACTAACAAAGGCATTTTCACATACTTGTTAGTTATACGAGGTTTATTAATACATTGGAAACGTAAGCAACAATTGACAGGAAAGCCAATGTCAACTTTTCGAAGAACTCTCGCATTTGTTTTGATTTATCTAGTATGAGTCTGTTTCTATTGCGAAGCTTATCATTTCTACCAGACAGTAGATATAAGAAAAACTAGTTCTCAAACTCTCTAAGAACAGAACCGGAACATTGGATATTAGAACTAATTCAGAAGTTTTCACACCCATGCTTCTAAAAGGACACTTATTACTACGTAGAAGAAGTAAACAACAATCGACAGAAAAGTCAATGCCAATTTTTCGAAAAACTTGTATTTACTTTATTTTTGTTTGTCTAATTGTCTATTTCTATTACAAAGCTTATCATTTCTACAGAACCAGAACATTGGAAGTTAATGCTACGTACACACGAAGACACTTTAGTGTCTAGATAA
>JABXWE010015996.1:0-18760 GCA_014611495.1 Limonius californicus | reverse complement strand
TATGTACAAAAAATAGGTAAGTTTTTTCTTGTGCCCACCCTCTTTCTTAACTCACGAGCCGCCACTGGAAATGAAGTCACATTTTTTCCATCTATGCCTTTCAAAATAACGCAGTTCAGCATTAGGTGTCTTCCTTTCAAGGCTCCCTCTACTTCAAGGGCGTCAGGTGGATGAAAACGTCATACCAACGGGAGTGTATTATTTAAAATCCCGATATAAGGTCCGATTGCTTGCCCAAAATAAATTAGAAAGGGTTTAAATGATCTTAATTTCCAAGTAATTTCAGATTTATTAATGGACGAAAATGTTGAATTAACTCAAACATGTTAGTAGTCTAACCTAATGTACAACACCTGTCATTTCGTCAATTCACATTCACACAGGACCACTAAACACAATAGTGGTATAATTGCTTAATAAAATATAATAATATATTTAAAGAATTAACTTTGGATAACTAGAAGAAAGTTAGTACTTACTACCTTTTTACACGGTAATCGTATGTGTAATTATTATTGTCTTCGGATTTATTGCTGTCCGTCTGTCAGATTTTAAAATTGTGGCACATCGATCATAATATTCGAGACAAATTTATTAAATTACAGTCTGTAAAGGGAGTGGCATAATATAGTTATGTTACTACGATGTTCTTTTAACAGAAGCACAGACACATGCAGTTTAACGGTACTCTAGACACACAGTTTAGCGGTATTCTAGACACACACAGTTTAACGGTAGTATAGACACACACAGTTTAACTGTACTATAGATACATATACTTTATAGGTACTGTAGACATATACAGTTTAGCGGTACTCTAGACACGGCAAATTATCAATTAATGGTTATAAATAGGATTGACCAGAGTTTACAGAGAAAATATGAGTTTTTGATCATATTTTTCGGGATAGGTATCTATTTAAATTAAAATTATGCAAAATTTAAAAACAACATAACATTTTTCTACGGCAAACTGTAAGCGCATCAAGACCGTATATAACGAGTCATGAAAACATTTTTACATGAAATAAAATGCAATTTGTCGTTCTATTATCATGTAATTAGGGTGCAGGGTTTATCAGCGAGCGACTGATAAATATTTATGAATGAAAGTGGGGACTAATTTAAAAAAGGTTGATGCCTTTAGCTTCTGATAAGGCAGAAGTCGTAAATACGTGTACATACGGCCCAAAATAGTCAACACACCTACTCATTCAGTGACTTTTATAGTAACTTACGCTAACTTTCTCCCGTAGTTGGCATCATTGTCGGTGCATTTTGTGGACATGTCAGCTGCACCTTTTCTCCGATTCGAGCACATTTTTGTGTTTTTCCAGCCAGTTTTTCCGCGTATGTGAAATCGGATCGTTTCAACGAAACGGGCTTAGTGTTGTAGGAAATATAAACAGGGTGAACAGTTTGTGTGTGTCCTAGTTAAATGCCTGGATGATAATCTAAAAGTAAGGATGACGTAATGGGTTTTTTATTAATTATTTTGTTTACTTTTATTTCCCAACGAATTGCAAGTTGCAGTAAACAGAGTTGTTAAGATAACTTATCCTAATTTGCGAAATGAAACTGCAAATTGTAAGGGATTCTGTAGTGACATTTGACAGATTGTTTTTGGCCAAGATCTGTATTTTTCGCGATTTTTTTCGCATAGGGCAGATACTACATTGATTTGGTTAATTCAACACGAACGCCGTAAAATATATGTAGTTATTTCATAGAAAACCCGAATATCACCTTTAGTAAGGCAATCCGGAAACAATTATTGTACATCGTGTTTGGGTCAACAAAAAAAAACAAAAGAGTGTTTACATTTAATTCAACAAGCAAAACAATAGGCTGTAACAAGGAAAAAACAAGTGAAATTTGCCCTTCAACACTTTCAGTTGTTTGACAATTAGGCTATTTTTGTCACCTGTTGTGTCTGTGTTTACAATCATCTGTATTTGTCAAGGTTAAAAATAATTAACATTCACGCTAAGCTAACTTTCAAATTGTTCTCAGCACTGCACCGTGCCCGTTCGTAAATTTTCAAACGCCGCTCCTCAAGATCATTCAATTAAGTGCGCTTTGTGCTCAAAACTGCCTTCTTGCAATAGTGTGAATGACTCGGAGTGGAACGTCTTTGATTTCCTGTCATTCAGCTCGAAACCATAAAAATTTGTTGCTGTGGGGTTTTAAATAACACCTTCTGCCTACTTGCATCGATTTTCTCGGAAAGTTCGTGGGCCACACCGCGTAAACCGCACTAGCTGTTTATTTCTGTAACGAATTCCTAGAAAAATCTGCGAAAAACAAGTGAAATCACTGAAAATTTGAAAACTGAATAACATTTGCTGAAAAACAAAAGTGATTCCTGCAGAAAACAAATGCCATTCGGGGAGAATAAACAAAATTTCTGGAAAAACAAAACAATTTTGGAGAAAACGTAAAAACTCTCAGTAAACAAATGAAAGTTTTGAAGGAAATAGTTGTCGTTCGTGAAGAAAACTCCCGGAAAACATAATTTTGGACAAAACAATACATTCGTGGAGAAAACAATAAAATTCTATGACTTCCTCAACATTGGACCACACTGGGTGTTCAATTTATACAGGGTGATTCTAAATATGTGCGAAAAACTTTAACCACATATAGCTGACGATATTTAACCTCTAAACCATTTAGTGATTTTTTAATTCGGCACTGTTATGCGCTTTAATATTTTGTTTACATAAATTTATTAAAATGTAAATACGTAACTTTTTTGTTTCTTGCCCCATTTTATAAAATTCGTTGTTCTGGAAAGCTAAGAGTCTAAGCTTAATTTCCAGCCAAGAAGAATGTACTTACGTGTGAAAAGTGGATGAAATTTACTGTAAAAATGTTTAAAGTAGGTGTACGTATTTAAATTATCATTTTTATTGGAAACTTGTAAATAACTCTTTAAATATTGTATTTTCAAAGAATTGTAAAAACATTTTGTTTAGAAAACAGAATACTAGTTCAGCAGCTGCAAAAAAGAACTCAGGTTAACGATATCGTTTCCAAGATATACCTTAATATACCCATTTTTAAATCAAGTTTTTTACTTCTGGGTCAGATTTCATCCACTTTTCACCTTCAATTGTACACATTTCGACTTGAAATTATGCTTGGACTGTTAACTTTTTAAAAAAGTTTATCAAAATCGGACAAGAAACAAAAAAGTTACTATTTTAGTGAATTGACGTCAAAGAACGTTAAAGGCCCATATCTCCGTAACGGTGCAGAATTTAAAAATAATTTACTAGGTGGTTTAGGGGTTTAACTATCCTCAGCTATACGTGGTTAAAGATTACCCGCATGTTTGAATCACCCTGTATAGTGTACCATATCTAAATATCCAGAAAACGGCGATCTTGATATTTGCAAGGTTGATTATATGTATATGCGAAAAACAGATTTATGACGCCCATTTATTCATACATCCTTATATGAAACAACATAAGACTTGCTTGTTGTAATCGAAAAACTGAAACTTGTATTATATTTTTGTTGTATAGTATATCATTAAAATTTATTTGTATATCGGCGCCGAATGGGTCAAAATTGGTTTGTCTTTTACGCATAAAATAAGTTAAATAATACGGATATATTTTTTTCTTAGATATAAAGATTTCTTTCGGGGCATCGTAATTTTCTTCGTAATATTTAATTTTTCCTCTTAAGTTCTGTGTCTATTTGATATAAAAACATTTTTTCTAGTACATGATATTTCGGTCTTTTTTTCATTTAACGAAATACACCAGCAATCAGAATTACAAAAGAGATTCTATGAGCTAATTGTTTGATTAAGTTGATAGACTTGAAGAGGTTAGCACCCATCAGTGCTGCCACGCCGTCTCTTCCATCTTTCGAGGATGTTGGGATCACTCCGGTGGATTCACATTATTCTGTAGGTCCCAGGGCCATTTCCGTTTAAGTCGCCGAAAATTTGATTGCTAGTTTAGCGGTGCTACGGTGTCGTATGGGATGTTGGAATCTGTATGAAGACTGTGGTTCGTCATATACCAAGGAGCATCCATAAGAGTTCTTAATGTCTTTGACTGAAATCTTTGTATGGCGTCTATGTGAGAATAGCTAGAACAGTCCCATAGCTCGCAACCATACGTCTAGATTGGGCGTATGATGATGGTTGTATATACCTATATATATATAGTGAGTTCTTTGACAGCCGTAGCCGTCTCTCGCATCCCATACGCCAGTAATCTCTGTCTCGCCAGTCTCCCTCTTCCATTTCTCTTTTGATCATAGCCTGTTGTACCCCTTCTCGCCAAGTTTTATTTGTTTTCTATATAAGAAGCTTATTTTTTGTTGCTAGTGGAGACTTCCTGCCTATAAGCCAGTACATCTTTTTGATTTTAAGATCCATCGCCGTGCGTTTCTTTCGTATGTGTTGTTTCCAAGTTAGCCTTTTGTCCCAGTGCAAAACCAGATATTTAACTTCTTCTGATTGGGGTACAGGAATGTTGTTAATGGTAACTGGAAGGCGCAGTCCTCTTCGCGTTGTAAACGTTATATGCACTTACTTTGTCTCATTAACGTTGATTCTCCATTTGTATAACCATTCTTCCACTAGATGTATGTGGTCTTGTAGTAGGCTGAAGCAGTGTGGGGATCTTCACCGCACGCAAGGATGACGGTATCATCTGCGAATGTTCACATATCAGTATACGGCGTGTTTGGTATGTCGGCAGTGAACAGTAGGTACAGGACTGGACCCAAAATACTGCCTTGAGGAACTCCTGCGGTAATTGTTTGTATTTGCGAAGTTTTGCTTCCAAATTTTATTTGGAAATGGTGGTTAGAAAGGTAGGATTGAAATAGGAGATAATACTGGTGTGGAAATAGTGTTTTGATTTTGGCCAGCAAGCCTTTCGTGCCATACCTTGCCAAATGCCTGCCTTACGTCCAAGCAGCCTACTGTGCTGTACATTTTAATTTCGAGAAATTTTTGAATAACGTTTGATGTGTTGAATGGTGTCGTCTGAATCTGAACTGATGATTTGGGATCCATTCATCTATTGATGTATCTTTATATATCCGATTTAGTATAAGTTTCTTGCAGTATGAGTTCACGCATCGCATCAATGTTTTTCGGAACAACAATCGATTTTGGACGACCTTCACGAAATCCGTCGTTGACCGAACTGCGGCCACGATTGAATTCGGTAAACCATCGATAAACACGAATTTTTCAAGTTACTGTAACCAACACAAATAGCGCTCGTACGTCAAAACGTTCCGAGTACGTATACCGTCAAAAATGTCAAACTTTACGATAGAGACGTCAGTTGCCAGATGGCAGCACTAGGGTTGCGCAATCCCGAAATATAAAAGGCAACCCTCGTACATGTGTTTGCGGTCTCTTGAAACCCTTTGTCGCTTTCCAAATACTGTAGTCATCTCTGGAAAGTGACGTTACATATTGTTGGAATGTTTCATTTCGTACTTCATTTAATTATCTTTTTAGTCTATTGGCAATTTGGTTGTATCTTGTTTTATCATAATTATTGTGTGTGCCTACGTTGCCAAATTGCCTTAGCTTTCCTTTTTTCTTTGACCAGTTCCAGCACTTCTCTAGGGATATTGTGAGAGTTGGGTTTTTGCATTTCCATTTGTGATGTAGCGTACCATGCAGCCTCTTGTATATAAGTTATGAAATTGCTAATTCCACTGTCTAGCCCTTCTGTTGTTTTTAGACTTACATTGGTTTCGAAGTGTTGGTTCATATTTTCTTTGAAAGCGTCTCAATCTGTCCGTCTATTACATAGTATTGGTTTGACTTCTTTCCTAATTATTGTAGCACTGATAGTTATTACGACAGGCGTGTGGTCGGAAGATAAATCGTAGCTGGCTGTTATATCAACGGAGTTACTTGAAATACCTTTAGCAATAAAAAAGTACAGTAAATCAGGGATTTTGTTTAGTGTCCGTTGGCCAATACGTTGGGCTGCCTGTTGAGAAATATGCGTAATTATTGTCGGTTATGAGCTTATTAAATTCTCTGCTGTTGGTGGTGATCAATCTATAACCCCATCTGGAATGCTTCGCGTTGAAGTCACCGTCAACTATAAATCTTTGTCCTAGTGAGTCAAAGAACGGCTGCAGCATGGGTTTGCAAGCGTTTTCAGGATCGAGAGACTAGCTTAACGATTACCTCGTTGAAGATCTCCACTGTCTGTTTCTTGAACCAGTCGGTGACAGTTTGGTGGACGTTGTCGTCGGTCTGCTCAAAAATACGTTGAAAACCAAGAAGAGGTGAAAGTCAGATGAGGCCAGTTCCAGACTGTACGGAAGCTGATCCAGTACGCCCCATTGAAACTTTGACAATTGTCCTGTCGTGTTTTGAGCAAGAAGGGAACGCGCGTAATCGTGGGGACAAACAAACGTCCTCGGTGAGCAGGCACGTCTGAGATTCTGTATAGTGCGCCTTAACTTTTTTTAAGGTTTCGCAGTACCTTTTTGCGTTGGTGGTTTTTGGAGGTGTGTAAATTAAGTAATAAGACTTATTTTTTTTAAATTTTTATTTGAATAAGAATACAATTCAACATTGTCTCCTTCAAAGTAACTGCCTTGGGAAGCCACACAGCGCTGGAGACGGTTCTTCCACTCTTTCCACTCATAGCGGTGCTGGAACTCGGATACTGGAATAGCCTTCAGCTGGCCGTTTGAATGTTTTCCATTGTCCCAAAATGACGTCCCTTAAGGTGATTTTTCAGTCTCGGGAAGAGGAAAAAGTCACAAGGCTCAAGTCGGGCGAATAAAGAAGCTGAGGAGCCACTAGAATGTGCTTACTGGCCAAAAAATCGTTTAATGAAATTGCTGTGTGACAAAGCGCATTGTCGTGATGCAACACCCAGTTGTTCTTGATGGTTGGTCCCACACGCATGACCCTTTTTCGAAGTCTTTCAAGAACTTCTCTATAAAAGTGTTGATTAATTATTTGGCCTTGAGGCATAAACTCTTTGTGAACGATTCCCTGGCTATCAAAAAAGCAAACCAGCATGCATTTGATCTTCGACTTGCTCATTCTTGCTTTTTTGGTCTTGGAGAGGTTAAAGTGTGCCATTCCATGCTCTGGCGCTTGGTTTCTGGGTCATACTTAAACACCCAAGACTCGTTACCAGTAATGACACGTTCCAGACAATGGGGATCGTTTTCAATCGATTCCAAAAAATCAAGGCACCTTTCCCTCCTGATATCCTTTTGGTCCCGCGAAAAGTTTTTCGGAACCATTTTTGCGCAGATTTGTCTCATCCACAATTCATTGTCAAAATCTGACGAACGGTGGTGTGAGTCAAATTGAAATCTTCCCCGATCATTCTGACTGTCAACCGACGATTTGAACCCACAAGATTCCGGACTCTGTCTACATTTTCATCGGTTCTTAAAAATGAAGGCCTTCCGCTGCGAGGTTCATCTTCAATCGACTCTCTTCCTTCTGAAAATGCCTTAAACCACCGAAAAACCTGGGCCCTTGACAAAACACTGTCTCCGTAGGCTTGCCGAAGTTTTGCAAAAGTTTTCGTTGCACTGTGCCCAAGTCTGAAGCAAAACTTGATAGCACACCGTTGATGTGACTCATTTTCAGAACGCACTAGAAAAAACGGTTTCACGAAAATAATCGCTATGGACAACCAAATTACTCTGGCGTGTTCAAACTCGTACTGAAGGCGTATCACAGTGTTGCCAGATCGAACTCTACGCTACCAGTCTCATTACTTAATTTACAAACCTCGTAGTTAAAGGTGCTGGTTTAAACTTTTTGGAGAACATGTATTTTAGGAGATGGTCGTTTAGTTTCTGATGTGTAGCTATACACCCATGTCCCATCTCACGTCATTACACACGATCCAAGAAAGCATCCTCTTCTGTACTGTGTCGATTAAGAAACACCCAAAAACAGCCATTATTTTCTGTTTATGTCCTGATGTCGGCATTCTTTGAATCCACCTCACACAAATGTTGTAGTGAAGATGTTCACTGACAATTTTGTAGACAACAGCAAAAAAACCAAGTTAATCAATTGTGAACCTCCTGTTTTGTCCATTGTGTGCATCTACAGCACTTTTCAATTCTTCGGTGTCCAGATTTTGCTTCATCATGCACGTTTGTTCTCCCTTCGTTGAATATCCAACATCATTTCCGTACATTTGTCTCGCTCATCGCATCTTCTCCATATGCTTCAACTAGCTGTCGATTAATTTTAGCTGGGCGAATGTTTCTTGCATTTAAAAATCGAATCACCGGTCGCACCTCGCATTCGGCGGAATGGACTATTGACATGGTTAATGAAATACTACTGAGATATATCATCTGAAGCACTTAAAAGTTCGCAAGTAACCAAGGATGTTATAGAGAGTGGATGCGGCATTGCACACTACTGGCTGTACAACTTTGTGACGCTAAACTACAATACGCTGGTGTCTCATGTCACCAATCTGTTTTTAAATACTTTTATTAAGGTTAAATACACAGGATGAATAAAAAGTAAGGAACATTGATGCTACAGCCTTAAATAAAAACTTTACGAAAAAAAGTTTCTAACAAAAGTTTCCTATCAAGTTATTTGCCACAATTTGGCATTTTTCATTTTTTTTCGATTGTCGTATGTTTTAGCTATGACGTCATCGACATTTTTTTAAATGGCAGCCTATACTTTTTATGGCATGACCAGTTAGTACTTTTTATTTTCTATACAGCCATGTAAAAATATCAAACATTTGCATAATAAAAATTTCACGAACAATCACACTAAACATTTATTTTTGTCACTGGCAACATTTTTCATCAGATACGCTTATTGCAAGATAAACAAAAGACAATAGCAGGTCCACAAATTGGTAAAATAGTTTCTAATCATATTTAACATCAATTTAAGAAAGCAAATGTTCAAACTGTTTACCATTCACTTTCTGACAGTGGATCAGAAATTCCTCGAACTGCATTTTGAACTGTGGCAGGTGATATTGCTCGTACATGCTCGCGGATACAAATTTTGAGATTTGTCAAATTGTCTGGTCTGTTTGTATACCCTGTACTTTTAAGATGGCCCCATAAAAAGAAGTCAAGCGGGTTTAGATCCGGATATCGTGCTGGCTACTCAATATGTCCTCTTCTTCCTATCCACCTATTTGCAAACAGTCCATCTAAATATTGACGAACATGAATGTCATAATGAGGTGGAGCACCATCTTGTTGCAACCGAATTTTATCGTTCGGCGTGTCCGGATTTTCTGCACTTAGAAGTAAAACAGCTAACGCGGGAACCAGTTCAAACCTCAAAAAAAATACCGATCAGCATTTAATGTGCCTTCAAAGAAAAAAGGACCAAGAATGCTGTCTCCTATAATTCCCGCCCACACGTTTACCTTTTGTGGATAGTGTATGTGTAATTCTTCCATCCAATGTGGGTTATGTCGCGACCAATAATGGGAATTGTGCCGATTTACAGCTGCATTTAAAGAAAATGTGGCTTCGTAGAAGATAATAGAATTCATAAACTGTGGATTGTTATGGCACCTGTCCATCATTTCTTCACAAAACTGAATTCTCCTATCAAAATCATCTTCTGATAATTCTTGGAAAAGTTTAACCTTATAAGGATGAATTTTTTCTGTATGTAAAATATTCAGTACAGTTCCTTGACCAACAATATTATCCAGGGCTAATTGTCGAGTTGAAGTATGGGGATTTTCGGAAACTGTAAGCACAATGTCCAACATTTTATCGTCTGTTGCTATTTTTGGACGGCCAATTTTATCAAAATCTTTGACGTGGCCCGTTTCTCTAAATGCTTTATTAATTTTGGTTACAGTGGACCGCATACTAGGTTCACCAGTTGGATGTACAGTATTAAATAAAGCGGGCACATCGTCGTGAGTCCTCTTTATCACCGTACCCGATCATCATCAAAATTTCGATACGTTCAGTTTCTGTTAAACGTACAATGATTAGAAATTCGTATTTAACACAGGACGCAGACTAAATTTTAATCACTTACTAATGCTAGCTGTCGCCGAATTGACGTTACAGATTTGCATTTTTAAACATTTTCCAACAATTGCCTACTATTGTCTTTTGTTTATCTTGCAATAAGCGTACCCGATGAAAAATGTCGCCAGTGACAAAAATAAATGTTTAGCGTTATTGTTCTTGAAGTTTTTATTATGCAAATGTATGATATTTTTACATGGCTGTATAGAGAATAAAAAGCACTAACTGGACATGCCATAAAAATTATAGGTTGCCATTTAAAAAAAATTTTTCGTTGACGTCATAGCTGAAACATATAATCGAAAAAAAAAATGAAAAACGCCAAATTGTGGCAAGTAACGTGGTAGGAAACTTTTGTTAGAAACTTTTTTTCGTAAAGTTATTTAAGGCTGTAGCATCGATGTTCCTTACTTTTTATTCACCCTGTATAATTTGGTGACAAAAATGTATGTCACTAAAATGCTACAGTGTGTGGTAAATGGATGCTACAGTTCTTCAAAGAAGAAAATCGGTAATGTGCATTATATTCGATATATGTAGTTGGTGTCCCTAAGCAGCTTCACAAGAGCGTACGAATGCCGCATGCACTTTGTATAACATCCTTGGAGCTAACTAACAGCGTTGCACAGAAGTTAAAACACCTTCCCGATCAGGTTGTTATTATATGCAAACGATTCTTACTTTAAAAATGACCCTCGTACATTGTTTTTATTCTTCGTTTTCAATTTGACGCACTAATTGACAGACAATTATTAAACGTCTAATCTTAGAGGTCTAAAAGAGGGTTCGAGTCAAAATTGCTTTACTAGGTTAACATTTACATTATTTAATACGTAAAAACAGGTTTAAAGAATTTCAATCTGTTAAAATTACTATTACTGTAGTTTTTACTTATGAATCAATATTTCTCTTAAGCTAATAGTATGGGAAAATAAGGAAAGAATCCATCTAAAGACAATTGAAGGTCCTAAAACGGATTCTTTCGGGAAGAAAGAAACTGAACCTCGACAGTTAATAATTCCAGCTCCCACATACAATATTCCCCATAGCTTATCTCAAGCAAGTTGAAACTTGCTCAAGATAATCACAACCACGTCTTTATGCGTCCATGACGCAATTGCCTACTTCCTAATCACATGCAAACGTTAATTCCGTCTAACTTTGCATTTAAATTTCAGGTCGGAAACCAGCGGACTAGGAGGAGAAATGTAATTAATTTATCCCGACTCTACTAACTTCAAAGCCTGATCACTTGATCCCCCATTTAATCAAATGTGCGATGGATGCAAGCACCAGCACTCCAACCAGTGAAAAATGCACCTGTGAAGGTTTCGAGTCTCCCAAATCCTCCGACGAGAGCGAATCGAGCCCCACAACCCCAAAGGAGCGGAAGCCCAAGTTAAGCCTCACTTCTCTCGGCCTGAACTTACGCAGGGGCCGCTCGTTGAACTTCACCAAGCGCTCGAAGAAGAACTCCCAAACGGGCGGAACGACCAGCAGCGGTTCGGCCGCGAACCCCAAGAAATCATCCAAGTGGGTCATGAAGCTTAACTGCTCGAAGAAGGAGGTCAAAAGTAACGAGAACACCCAGTCGTGTTGCCAATGTACTTGCTACAGGCGGACTGGGGAACACCATTTGGGGCCCGGGGTCGTGTTCGGGGAGGAGCCCAAGCCGGCTGAGTCGCCGGTAATAGAAGAGAGCCCCGAAAGCCCGACCGAGCCTGCAATTGCAGCCGCTGTTGTACCTGTCGAAGCCCCAACCATCGAGCAAGGCGTTCAAGCGGCTGCTAGTGGGCCGCTAGATGAGCAGACTGAAGCGTTCAATCGAGGAGTGTATAGTAATAGTACGGGCAATATTATTCTTAGTGCTCCGTTTGTTGATATTCATTGGTAAGTCAATTTTGTTTTTAATTTTTGTTATTTCAGTATGGACATGCCGTAACTGGATCAAATTTGGATTCTAAAGCAAATTATTGTTTTTTTTTTTTTTAAAAACGAACTGTTTTGTTTTCTTGATTGCTTATATTGGTCTTTGTTAAAAGGATACGATCAATTCATGAAGACTGTGATGAAGCGGCCCGCATTCAGCGCGCGAGGGAGATCGAGCAAGGTGTAGAAGCGCCGGCCAACTTTCGCCCCCTGCGACGGGTGCAGCTCCTGTATTCTGACGTTGAAACGGAGGGCGGGCAGGCCCCGCGCCGTTTGCAACTCGTTTGTCCACCCGACCTCACCGTGGACTCCCTTCGTGCCTTTTTCCAAAATCGGATCACCCTGCGGTCCTGTCCCCTGGACACCATTACTGGATGCCACACGCAGGTTGACTTCATCCACTGTCTTGTACCTGACCTACTGAACATCACTAACTGTAGCTTTTATTGGGGTAAGTTCGGAGGTTAGGTGGCTTGAATAAAATATCGATATTTGAACTTAAAAAGCTAATACTGTGACCGGTTTGAAGCATTATGTTTGTTTGAGGTTATGATTAGCTTGTTCCGATCCATCTCATCCTCGATCTCCTTAAAAATTATTGGAATAAATAGAAGTGCAGTTATTGTAGATGGTTTATTATTTTTGAGGTTAAGTTAGTGAGATTTTTAAATGCTACTAGTAATGCAATGAAATATAATTTTTCTTGGTATAGAAAAACGAATACATTACTTTTATGCAAACTCACAAAATAGATTAGTATTTAAAACCAAATTCGGATACTGTAGTAGCCGTTTATCGTCTTCAGAGTTAAGTGAGCAAGATGAAATGTTGTTTTTTAACGTATTTATGATTATATACTTGAAATAAACCTGAAACGAACATTTTTTAACTAGAAACTATTTGAATTACTTTGTTATAATAGTTTAACTGTAAATTTTTGAGGTTATGTTGCTTGGATAAAATTAGGCGTATTTAAAGGTAAAATTAAATAGTCTTTTCATCATCATTGTCAAGGCCTTTCACTGATTAGGCTGTTGGCCTCTTCCAGCCCATCTCTTCTTAATCTCCTTAAAAATGATTTAATAAATAAAAGCCATTGTACAATTATTTTATATATTTACCATTTTTGAGGTTAAGTAAGTGCGATTTTTAAATGTTAGTAGTAATGCAATGAAATATAAGCTTTCTTGCTATAAATAAACGAATACATATGTAGTTTTTAGGCAAACGCACAAATCAAGTTAGTATTTAAAAACCAATTTTGATACAGCAGTAGTTATTTATCATTTTCGGAGCTAAGTGAGTGAGATGCAATGTTGATTTTTTAAAGTATTTATGATGATATACTTGTTGGACACGGAAATTTTTAACTAAAAACCATTGGATTTACATTTTTATAATAGTTTTACTCTTCATTTTTTGAGGTTATGTTACAAATACTTCTATTAATTAACTTAATGATCTGCCATTTTCAGGAAAAATGGATCGATACGAAGCAGAGCGGCTTCTGGATGGCAAGCCCGAGGGCACATTCCTGTTACGAGACTCAGCTCAAGAAGAATTTCTCTTCAGTGTGTCGTTTCGCAAGTACAGTCGCTCATTACACGCCCGAATCGAGCAGTGGAACCACAAGTTTAGCTTCGACTCCCACGATCCGGGCGTATACACCTCTGACACAGTGTGCGGACTAATTGAACACTACAAAGACCCCAGCAGTTGCATGTTCTTCGAGCCGATGCTCACCTGGCCGCTGCACCGGAACTTCACATTCTCGTTGCAGCACCTCTCGCGGGCGGTTATCGTGAGTCGGCTGGGGTACGACGACATAAACCAGCTGCAGTTGCCCAAGTCCCTGAAGGCTTACTTGAAGGAGTACCACTACCGGCAGAAGGTGCGGGTGGAGAGGTTCGACGACGACGTGCAGTGGCTTGACTTGCGCAATGTGCCTCCGTAAAGGGGGCCTGCAATGTAATTAGGTGTGAGGTTATGTAGTTGTGAATTTTTAAACCCGAGTTGAAACTATTACTAAGTCGTATGATTAGTTTGTTTGGAAATTTTTCATTGAAGTTGCGAGTTTTATATTTTATTAAAGAAATTAGTATTTTTGTAAATATGCTGTTATTTGAAGCATTGAGGAATTGTTTGCCGGCAATTCTTGGTGCCTCTAGGGAATCACTTTGTTGACTCATGCAATTGCTAGGAAATTCTGTTGCGTATGCAATTTTTAAACAAACTAAGCAACTGTTGGTGTATAATGCGGAACACGGGCTGTTGTGCAGTCCCACTTCGTAGCAAATTAACCCCAGTTATTATAATAGTATTATACAGTTTTGTTGTAATATATGTATTTTAGTGAATATGTGCAAGTTTATTTGCAATTAAACACTTTATTTTTATTAATTGTTTCCTAACTTACTTCATTCAAACTCATATTCGTTTGAAAATCGACATGGTATTATTAACAAATTCAACAGATTTATTTCTTGTGTTGGCCTGATAATATTTACTTGTTTGCAACCAGCTGTAAAAAAGTCAATTATCTGATTGAAATAAGAATTTCAATAACTATTAATATTTATATTTCTTCATCATTTTTGTACATAAACAAATTCACTTTACACC
Source organism: Limonius californicus (assembly GCA_014611495.1). NCBI lineage: Eukaryota > Metazoa > Arthropoda > Insecta > Coleoptera > Elateridae > Limonius > Limonius californicus. The sequence goes on along the minus strand of JABXWE010015996.1, from coordinate 4,180 downwards.
GTCTTCGTCCTCTTTCTTCCCCAAGGGATTCTTCATTATTAAAATAATTGAATCGCCTCTTAAGAATAGTTTTGAAATAAAACGATCCTTACTAACAGCAGCCCTCTGAAAGATTTTACGTTAATTTAACACAGTTTATGGAAAGTTGAAAATGGCATTGTTCCAACTTTGCCCTTGCCCTTCCTAGGCAGTTCCTTCCACATCTCCCGCACGTTTTCCATGATCAAATTCATGTGCCTGTCGAAAGCCTTGATGTGCCCCAAAAGCTTCTTGTTGTTACGACAGCTCACCAAAATTTGGTTATGGTTGGCCACAGCGTGGTGCAGAATGGACATGGGGCCGACTTGTAGCTCAGTTTCGTTCTTTTTATCAGCATTTGCCATTTATAAGGCCCAATTCGATGAGTTTTCGGAATTAGCAAAATTCCCAGAAAGATTTGAATTTTACAAGTTGACAGTAGAGCCAACATAAAATGAAAACACCGTGTCTAGAATCCCGGTTACGGTAGCCGAATCAATTTTTGTGTAACTCCTTTACAGAATCTCGGTCAAAATATTGTTCCGGTTATACAATTATAGTAGGCAAATAAACATGTCTGACCGTAATGCACCCATATATCTAATATCTACCTGTTAGATATGTTGTATATGAATGCACCACTAGAATCGGTAAACATATTAGCGGACTTATGGTCTAGGTGGCGCAACTTTACTAACATTTTTGCTTGCTTATAGCTAAGCTGAGTAAATATTGAACAGAAACTTAAGCAGTACTAATTGTGTTTTATTTGGTTCCATATCGAATAAATAACTCTTTATTAATTAAAGTTTATTCAAATAGGAGCGTACATTGTTCTGCATGTCGGTGAATTCTTGATACCTTGTTTGCTCTGCTCAGCGTCTCCGCTGCCGCCAACGGGTTTATAACATACTTTAACAGATTGTTAGTTGAAATTCTTCGCTCGGGCGTAGCAAGTAGAGGCTGATTACGAGAATATCATGTGCGTTGGGCTCGATAGTCATTGCAACAGTTTCAGTTTGGAAATACATAATACTGGAAACTGATAATAGTTAAGAAGCATTTATTGTTGCTAATGGGTCATTTTGAGAATTTAATAAACGTTTTCGCAGTTTGATTGCGAGATACTTTTTTTCTGATTTCTCTTTAACACTAGCGCATTATTTTGCATTATTTCACGCAGTGCCAACAGTTTTTTCTAACATCAGGGCGCATGTTATTCCAGCACGGTAACTTTCTTCACGCATCAGCAAAACAGTATATTTTTTCGTTTTCTTTAATATCATTCCATGCCTCTATTTGTTCTTGTATTGCATCTTTTATTTCCTTCCTCTGCGATTTTCTCGGTCTTCCAATCTTACTCTGTTCAAATTGTACACATTGGAACAGTTGTTTCGGCTATTTACCCTTTGAAATTTTGTTGTGACCATACCATGTTCGCCCTTTTTGCAATATTATTCTATGGACTGCCATTTCAAGAGCTGGCCTCGGTGGTCTAGTGGTTAGCGCACTTACCTTTAGATCCATAAGGCGCGGGTTCGATGGCTGGCTGTGGTCGGTGAGGTTTTATAGGGGGGGGGGGAGGCTGAAAGTGGGCCTTCTGTCGAATAAGTAAAGTTGTAGGTTTCGTGCTACTGCGATGTATGAGACACGTTAAACATCACTGACTACTGGTGTTGGAACTACCTCAGATATGCAAAATTCATAAAATTGATAATAATTTTGACCGTATTGCCTTCATCATCGTCCAGCTTATGCTCCATAGGTCAGTATGCTCTCGCTATTATTTGTTATATCATTATTTTTGTTGTTCTGGTGATACATATGTCCATCCCTGACACTACATTTTTCATATTATTTGCAGTGTACGTGTGTTTTCTCGGGTGAATTTGTTCGTTCGTCAGCTTCCACGCGTTCTGTTAGCAGTTTTAGCTACTGTTATCACTGGATCACTCTTATTTGAGATTATTTCTTCTCGGGTTGCACTCATTCGCTCGTGCCACTTATTTATTTTATTTATTTGTGTTCGACTTGAAACACTTTTTCTTACTAAATTCAGTTTATTTTCAGTTTCAATTATTTAATTTATTTCGCTTTTACCTCTGCGCCCTATTGTGGTGTTGCTTGAGAAGGAGAGTTAGGTTAGATCAGTGGTTCCCAACAGGGTCGGTACCGCCCGCCGGTGGGCGTTGAAGAGATCTAAGGGAGCTTTTTTGGTCCAAGGCAAATTTAGGGGGTTGAGGACCAACCGCCGCCCCCTGGGCAATACTCGCAAGAATGCGCTGAAAAGCTTGATTAATACTAAAAATCATCCAACGCATGTTTCAACAAATAATATCTAAATGTCTTTTAAGCAAGATCAGTCCGTATTAAAAGTAGGTGTTGGTACATTATAGCATTGTTCGTAATGCCTTTTAGACTAGTACGTGAACGAGTCGCAGCATGCGCAGTGCACCACACGGAGCACCACAGTGTGTGTGTATGTTCCGGCTAGATCAACAAAGCTTATATTTACAAGTTTGCACAGGTCATGACAAGATTAACACACGTGCAGAATATCGAATTTATGCATGTTTTGACAGGTTCATTAAACATCACACTGCAGGCAGTGTTGATAGAATTGCCCTCAAGAGTTTTGGCTTCAAAGGCAAATTCCAGTATTATATTCGGGTTTATGGGCTTTTTCGTCGATCCGCAACAGGATAGATGGAAAAAGGCCTACAGCTTAGTTCAGAGGAGTAGGGGAGGTTCACGGAAACCGCTTTCAGGAGGGAACTCTTCCTAATTGTGTAAAGGGTAGGTCAAAATTAACGGGCGCCACCTTGCAAATCACAGCAGATTACCAGTTCTCGTGGAAGGCCGAGAAGCCAGCAGCTTACGGGAATCGGACTCACCTGTGCCTCCTCCTGTATATAATGCTTACAAAGTTCATGCACACAAAGATAAAAAAAATGCACAACAATAAAAGATGTAAATTTCAATATAAATATAATTCAACGTTTTTTAGATTACTCATATGATACAAAAAAAATATAACGATTACATTGAAAATGGTAATACTTATTGTTAATTAATACAAGATTTTGTAGGAACGTTCGAACTGAAAAATGCTCGCCGTCAGTGGCTTGCGATATTTAATTTCTTAGAACGGATCTACGCAGCCAGTGGCGCCGGAGTTCACAATTTAATACAATTTATGAATACACTTTACAGTTAACCAAAAGGAGTGTCACGCCTATTAAATTCACACAAACAAAAACCAAATGACACCAGAAATATTAGCGAAAAAGTCCAAACCCCTCTTCCTACTACGCCACTGATCTGTAGATGAATACGCAAGTGATCATGTTAGCATCCCGGAGAACTCAATCGAAGATGGGCTGAGTCCCAATATAATAAATTAATAAGCGCCACCGACTTGTAAACTTACTAACACAATCCTAGATATAAAAAATTTGAAAAGTCGGATTCTCTAGTCCAGCAGTCACCTAACTTTTCTTTTGTAGTAGTTCTCTCTTTAATCTGGTATTCAAGCTTATCGTCGTAAATGAAAAGACAAATTGCAAATGAGTTAAATTTAATGCTCAAAAATAATTCCCCATGAATTAGTTTGGAATATAACATAAATATCTTAGTGAAGTCAATTTTACGTAAAGGTAAACAATCACCCTACTGAAAGCAAAACTCACACAAACCCTAGGTAATTATGGCGTAACGAAAGCACATAAATAATTAATAAACTTAATAAGCAAAACGCATACCACACGAAGAGATCTCTACGATTTGGCGAGCGATAAAATAAACCATATAATTAATTAAAACCCAAATTGAACTATAAGACGCAATAATACACGACGGTTGGAGTACCCTGTATATCAAAAAGCACGTAAAATTGCTGTACTATTACAAAATAATTATAAAGTATGTAAATCCCCAATATCATAAATTTTATACTATTTATGAAGTTTAACAGTATACGAATAATTATTTCTACGAAATTGAAACAATTTATCAATAAATCGACAATAATTCCAGTTAAAAATACACTTCCCTTTAGTTGATTTCTTATCTACGGAACGCAGGCCTACAGCACAGAAGACCTCGAACACAGATGGTCAGGAAAATCCAGGTATCTTCGCTGCGAAGTGGCTCGGGATATGCG
>JABXWE010015995.1:0-20622 GCA_014611495.1 Limonius californicus | reverse complement strand
TACCTTGGCAGTACGGTTCGAGAGCATCGCTTTTACCCATCTAGTTGTTGTGGGGTTCACTTGTTTGCTTTCCAAACTCCTAACTAGGTAGTGTCTCAATCGGCGTATTCTCGAAAGAACCCCCAATGTCAAGAAATAGATATAGTGCAATTTGTTTGTCTTCCAATGCCTTTTCCACTCTGTCCACAAAGTTTCCGTGGATTTACCTCTACGGTAGGCATGTTGGTTACAACTAATAGGGTTGACCGTTAAGGCCTCTTCCCTGATATCCCTATCCAGTGCCTTCTCCATTGCTTTCAATAGAAAGGATGTAAGGCTGATTGGTCTGAAAGTCTGAATTTGTCCAAATATACATGTACCTACAACTAATATATGTATAAGTTTTTAATTTAAAACCTGTTCTTTTTCTACTTTTCCGAATTATATACTTTTGTTAATTAATCAAGTTTATCAAGTCTGCAAATTAAAAAGTAATTATCGTTTATACATGATTTTATGCCTTTTCCTTTGGTACGATCGACAGCACATCACGCGTAACACCACCAGTATAAACTGAAGTCTGACTCTATGGCGCGCATTCTCCGTGCGGCCGGTACAAAGTCCAAAGTGTTGCTTAACGTGCGGTCGACTGTACTATACACACAAATATGTATTCAAAGAGATTTGTCTCAATACTTGAAAAATCCATTTTTACCATCTTTTCGTTCTTTCGAGATTGTGAGTGAACTATTAGTCTCACAGACTTCTTTCTGTGCTTTAATGAAAGCAAATTAAATGTACTACAACTTTACTTTTAATGACTTTTCTCAGGACGAGCGATTTTGACAATATTTTGCTCCGAAGGGGAGCAAAACTTAAATTTGTCAATTTTCAGGAAAAATGGACCATCTTCGAAGGGCCACAGCTTGGTCCCTATAGGGTTTATAGAGCTGCGGTTGGGCTTAAATTGCTGCAAATTTAATAAACTTTAAAAAGTACTAAGATTTGTTTGTCGAAAAACGCATAGTTTATGACTTTTAGAGCCAAATGTCAAAAAAGTCCCAAAATGTCGCAGTTTTTCGCGTGGTGCGCAGCGAGCACAAGTTTTTCGAAGTTGCAAATTTGGATTCACACTACCCTAAGTGGTCCATACAATATACCAAAAAATCAGAACTACATCATGCTTTGCGAATTTAATGTCGATTTCTACTGGGCTAAATAACGAGAAAACAGAGTTGTTGCTTATTTATGGTGCAGCCCACAATTTATATATCAGGCGCTTTCCAACTAGAACACCGTCTGAATATAATTTAGACGCCTTGAAACCTCTTTGAGAAACGAAGGTAAATTTTGTTGATTCTAGAAGATGTAATCTCAGACTACTGAAAAAGGAACTAGCAGTATTAGAGGCAGTGAATGAGAATCCCCGTGTAAATAATAGAGATGTAAGCACACATTTGGGTATTAGTAGAACTTCAGGAGACGGCCGTGGGCTAGAGGTTAGCGCGTTAAACTTTTACGCTGAAGGTCCTGGGTTCAATTCCCAGTACCGGAACATCGGATTTTTAACGGCCGTTCTTCCTCGCAAGGCAATGGCAAACCACCGAGGTATTCTGCCTACTAAATTTTCTCTGGAGTAGAAGTGTTTACATTTCTCCTGATTCGGAGCCCAGGTTAAGCTGTAGGTCCTCTATGTCTGTGGCACTCTAAACGCGCAACACAGACATAGGGAAGAAGATTGCTACGTCTGGTAAGAGATAAAGCACTCTAAGAAGCAGATCTTCAGTATGTCAATTACACCTGACACAGTTGCTCGAGTCTGAAGATCGTTTTTAAAGCGAATTAGAAAATGTATGGATATGGACGGAGGCACTATTTAACACTTACCGAATGAAATAAAACTTTGCTATTTAGTTTTCGTTATTTTTCACTTGTTTAGTTTTTACTGTAGTACAGTTACACCAGTTATAAAATGGACTCTTCATTTTCCCATTGTTACAGAAATTGACAGTAGCAATAAAAATACTAAGAGTATTTTGTAAGGCTACTGATATTATTTTTCAATTAAAAAATTCGGAAAGTTATGGTTTATAAAAATTTCCTGAATTGATGCACTTGGAACTACATTACATATGGTGCTCAAGGTTGTAAATGACTTTAGGCAAACAAAAAATTGCCCATGAAAGCACGTATATAGCTAAAAATAGTGAATGTGCGTTAAGTGTAATGTCAATAGAAAAGCCTAATATCTTTTAGTTATAATTCGACAAAATCTCTTTTATTTATGGACAATCAACACAAATACATGTGATAATTCTCTTTTGTAATGACTGTGAGAGTACTTGTCCTTAATGAAGAAACACTTTCGTTCCACATTTCACCCTAAAAATTCGTGACTAATTTTGAATTGGACGAGAAGACAATATTAGGCTATTTTTGTACAAAGTGATTTTGTAAAAAGTCAATTGCAGCAAGTCTAGAAAAAATGCTATTCCGTCTGCAGTCAGCTGTAATGAGCTTTGAATGACATTTACCTGCATGTCAAACTGTGTGACAGTTCAGGTAGTTAAAAATTTTGGCCCAACAAAATGTGAAAATGAACAAGTATTTAGTTGCAACTGATTTGTAATTTATTAATGTAAGTAAATTACAGGTTTTTCGTCAAGATTTCTTTCTTTCTGTTACAGTTTTCATATTGTCAGATTCTAAAGCTTAATATAGACGGGACAATCCCTAGGCTACTGCAATTGACTTTTTAAAAAATCACTTTGTATATCAGCCAAATATCACAATCAATTAATACACTTTGTTAAATAAATTCAATATGCTTAAACACGCAAATACCGTATTAGTGGACCACTCGGTTTTTAATTTAATATCGTGTTGTGTACTCTTATCAATGGATTTGCTTACAATTTGTTATCTTGTCACATCTAAGTGTTTGTTATATAAATTATTAAATAAGTAATTTGGAATAAATGCAACATTAAAAAAAAGAGAAAATTGTTAATCGATTAATGTACTCATAACAAAATATACTTCAGGGGTATACATTCAATCTATTAGTAGAGAGGGTGTTATTTAATTTGAAAAATCTAAGTGCAGCAACAGACATAAAATATACATATAATATAAATTAGGTATTTTAATGCAAATCGATCTTACAGTAACTAAACAATGTCGGTGAACAATATTAACAGAATACCTATCGTGATCGTTTATGAATAATATATTAATTAAACTGTCTTCAGAGGTATTAAATTCCAATGGTGGAATATAGTAGTTGTTTCAAGTGTACTTCACTGTTTATATCAAATAAATATTCCATCACTATAAATCTACACAAGAGATTCTGATTTATAAAGAAATTAAAGTCAAGACCTCCAATATTATACAACTTACATACAATATATTATTTATATTTAAACTAATTTTAATGCTTGATTCTTCTTCATGCCTTGGAATTTACTAGTTTTCGTAGTTCCTGAGAGATTCAATTGAATCTATGTTTTTGGTGTTTCTTTTTTAATTTCGCAGGCACATGTTCGCCCCGAAGATTCACTAAACCGATCTTTTCCACTATGCAGCATTTTAACATACAGTACTTCGAAGTATTTTTGAGGCTGTATCATCCTGTAAACGGCGTGTAATAGACCAACATCTTAAACACACATGCAACCTCCATATCATCATAAAGTTCTTTAATAGTTGCTAATAAATATTTTGGCCAAAATATTTGCTGGTTATATAACTTTATTCATCACTAAATAGCACCTGCTACCACTACCGCTCTGAAGTAGATGTTCCTTGAAGCATACCGTAGCGTAGCTTAGATACGTTCATTCAAAAATACTTAAGATAATAAATGTTATTGATATATGAGCAGGCCGTTACAGGATTTCGTCCTCTTCAGCCCAGAGCTTTCTTTCTTATGAGTCCTTGCGTCTACTTGTAGTCGTGGAGTTGGGGGTTTTGCTTTCTTCTGATATCTTCGGGTGGGAGGTGGCTCGTGGGAGTCTTTGGATCGTCCTTTGGTGGTTGTTTGTGGCTTCTTGAGTATCCGGAAATTAATTAAAAGTGGTGTAGTATTCCCTGTAAATGTGGGTATTAACAATGCTTTTTGCATTGTTAGGGGAGGTATCTTCTACTAGGTCGAAGAGGTCTGAAGCATAGCAAACGGTGACGTCTTTTATTCTCAAAAAGTGGCGTCTTTTTCAGTGCTCTACATTACAAGTCCAAAACTAAACAATCATTCTCTCACAACGGAAGTCCATACGCTATGCCATACACTAGTAGCTTCTGACAATAATATAGTTCATTAGGTGGATTTAAAACTTCTACCTACCAAGGTTTCTTTAATACACTGTTTGTCCTCAGATTCCCAAAGATTGTTATATTTTTCTGTAGCGTTTCGTTTATGGTGGATATGTTGTTTTGCAGATTTTTAGAAAATTGAAAGCGCAAATGAATGTGATAGTAGTTGCAGTGTTTATAAACTCACAATACCATTAGAACTTTAAGGTCTGACCAATCACCTCATTATTTTTCCATGAGTTAGTATGAGGGTGATATAATTATATAAAACGCGTTCCATTTGACGCTTTATATTCCCAAGCGGAATTACATGAACGAAGAGTTTTACCAGAAATGAATCAATATATAACCAATTAAGGTAACCTGCTAAGGAAGCCCGATTTTAATCCTTCCTGTAGAATTTTAAGAACATAATTTACAATGACATTAGTAAAATAAGGAAGAAGTTAATATTAATTAATGTAAATCAGGTCAATTGGTCAAAGTGAAATAATAGCCCAAATATAAATAAAAACTTATAATTAAGTCAACAGTCATAGGCTTTGGTACAATTACCTCATACAAAACATAAAATAGCTTCTAAAATATAATTCGCAATTAAAATAATCAGCCTTACAAAATGAACGATGGTGCTCATTTGACTGATACATCCATGTAATGTGCCCATCCTTAATTTTTTATTTCTCTTTCCTTGTCCGCCCCTTTTCCTTTGTTCTTCGACCCACATTTCTTACACTTATATTCAAATGTCGCACAATCTTATTAGAATATATAGAATAAGTAAAGCAAATAATCTGTATTATCAAATAGACAACACAGTGATAGGCGAAAAAGAACAAAGCACCAAAGCGAAAATGCATTTATACAAAACCATATTCATTCCCACATTACTCTACGGATCAGAGTCTTGGACGATGATTGACAAACAGATCAAAAGTAACAGCATCGAAGATGAAATACCTGCGAAGAGTACTAGGAAAAACGAAAAGAGATCGAGTAAGAAACAAGAGCATAAGAGACGAGCTAGACCAACAACCAGTCGTAGAAGACATAGAATTGAAATAGTTAAAGTGGTATGGTCACTTCAATCGCATGGGTGCTGAAAAATACCACAACAGAGTTTACGAGATGAGAGCAGAAGGAAGGAAATCAAGAGGTAGACCCCGAGCCAAATGGGAAGATAACATAACAAGGAGGCGGCCAGGAAAAGAGCAAAAAACGTCGAAGAAGTTAGAAGAATGGCGAGAGATCGTAACAACTACCGGAAAATTCTAGATGACCCAACGCCGTGAGGCATAAATGGGAAATGAGAAAGAAGTCGTACAATCTTCATGCGCAACGTATGCAATGTATCCAGTCAGATTGGACTTGGTATGCTAGTATGATTAGTCACACACGATACACGCATCTTCACCTTCAACCGAACATTCTTCAGTAGAAAATGAAAATATTGCATCATTATGACTTTCTGATGAAGATGAGTTCTGCTTGCTTGGTCCTCTATTTAGTGGCGGTACCAAATCCTTTTGTCGCATCTTTGAAGTGTTTTTGCTTCATCTTGCATATTTTGGGTTTCATAATTGGTAATGGTCTTCTTTTCTATGGTTTCCTTAGTTATGGAGGATGAAAAATGTTTTCTATAGTATTAGTTTTCTTAGTTATTAGTAGCTTGAGAAGTTGATGGCTGGCTGTGAAAGTTGCTACATCATGTTGTGTTTGAAAAGCACAAAAATAGTTTAAATTTTTGTAAACAGAACACATTTCACGATAACATCTGTATAATGTGCCCCACCAAACTGTTGAAAGTAAAATATGGGTGTATCCCAATGCACCTGACATTGGAATCCTTATTGAGCGGTTACTTGATGATGAAAACTAGAAGAAATTAGTTTGCTAAGTGAAAACATCGGCAGATTGTCTTAAAAAATCTGCAAAACAAACTCACGTGTTCAAACCGACCTAATATTCACTTTTTCACAATGTAATAAAAAATCCGTCACGCTTGTTTACATCGCGACCAATACGGAGTGACTGAAAGTTTGTACGGTCGATGGCGCGAAATTAAAATACTTTTGGCTACAGCACTAGTAGAGCACGTTAAACTGGCAGAAAAAGCAGATTCAAGTATTACTTAAATTTACAAGCTACGTCTCTCTAAGAATTGAGTGTGCGACAAAAACCTGAATTTCTTAAAGCACCCGTGAAATTTTAGTTATGTTGAGTAGTTCGAACATATATGTATACAGAATATGTAATAGAGTGGACGTGGTACATAATATTGCAAGGGTATATTTCAACGAAACTCGCTATTTGTAACTCATTTTGTATGTTCGTTCTAGTATCTGTTGGCAATACTGAATACGGTACGTGTTAGGTGCATTACAGGTACAACAACTAATGTTCAACATGTAACACCAAGGGTATTTGCATAGTACAAGCTACATCATGTAGTTTTGAAAGTTCTACTCAAAAATTCTGTTTTGGTTACATTTTATTGGTTATCCAAATATTAACATAAAAATGCTGCACATGACTTGTTCCTATATCAATAATTTAGTAGTTCATATCAAAAGCGCATTTTCTATTTATAGGAGGTGCAAAAACGCATTAAACTACATCGAGCGTCCTATACGTCATCAAAATGTAATTTTGTACGCCTCATATTTCGAAGGTTTGGTGTGCTTATGCTGAACCGAGATATGGCAGAGCGGCTCTTATCATAAATTGTTTTGCTTATCGAAAAATACACTCCACCTGTTTTGTATGAAAAACAAATTAAAAGAAGTGAACTGCAAAGGGGTTGAAATTGAAAAAGTTCCTGTAAGTATATTTCTTTGGTGTATAAAAGATTTCCTTGTCGAAAGTGCTACATATTTTTGGATACAATGATTAAGTCTTGTCAAGTTCTTGATTTTATTTTTAAGTCCTACTCTTTTTAAATATTGAAGAGAATTTTTATACAAATTTCATTTCTAATATGATGCGGAAAATACGTCGGGAACGCGGAGTTGAAACATGAGCTGTAACTTTGGAATAGTCATCTCCTTGCTGAAAATGGCTGACAGAAACACGAAGGCGTTATCATTCATCGTGACATCTTGATCCTTTCCTGCTCGCGACTCGCGATCCCGCGACGCTTGATTAATTCTTCCGTTCTTCTTATAAATAGTTGAGAATTCAGAATATCAACATTGACCGTAATATTGACGTATTACATAATATTACCTAATGTCAAATAGATTATATGTTGACAACTTTAAACATATAAATTATAAGGACACAAAGATCAAACCGTTAAAAGAAACAGTCCTTTAATAAAGGCTACGTTTTATTTTGCAGCATTATTTTCGATGGTTTTATTTTATCGCTAGGTACTTTCAACGAGTTTCAAAGTTACGACAACAATATGCAAAGTTGGCTTAATTGGGAAAGTGCAAGCTGCAGCAGAAAACTTCCCGTAACTAGCTTGAATTCTTCAGAAATGTTTATACGACACCTAAACATTCTACAGTTTTAACAATGTAAGTATTACAAAGGAAAGAAGGAAAGTGGGTTAAAGTGGGTTCCATTATTCACGTCAACAACATTGGGCATTGATAAAAACTCTCCATTTGATTTCGTTTTCCACGTCTGATAAAACATTATTTCCATGTTTGGTGGCCCTTGTTTGCCATTTTTTATGTATGTACTATTTTACGATTGTTGTTCATCTTCGGAGACACAAAGTTAATCGCCAATATCCCTTAACTTCTGACCTATACACCATTATTTTCGTTCTCACATCTTACTATTTGCATGGTGCAGTTTGTAGTCATAAAAACGGACATGTTTCCTATGATGAGCAGTATTGTTTCGTTTGATATTCTGAAAACTAGAACATAACTGACAATGTATTATCAATATCAAAATCTGAAAAGTCTTGTACTTCAGAAACAAATCGTATGAATCAAACACGAATCGGACATGTAAACATATAAAATGTGTATCGTTCGCACTTTGGGAGGTAATAATCCGAAACTATTTACTTATTTTTTTACTTAGGAAAGTGCTTTCATTTTAAATACTACAAAAACGTTTGGATTGTTTAGAACGGAAAACTATGGATCTTCTTCCTGATCTAGTATACAGATTATACATGCTAATTTTCTATTGTCATAATTAATCAAAATACAGAACACATGAACCTCAAATGGCCAAAATATCAAACACAATGTATAATGTATATAATAACATCGAATAAAAATTTTAAGTGGAATGAAAAAAACAATGAATAGAATAATGTCGAATAAAAATAACGCTGAATGGCGAAAGCGTCTATTACAATAATCGGATACGAAAACATCTAATACACTAATGTCGAATGGAAATATCGTCATAAGATTGAGTAGAATAATGTTGAATACCAAAACATCGAACGTCGAATATGAGACTGTCAAATCCGAAAGAGTCGAATGGAAATAACGTCGAATAACGAAAACGTCGAATGCTTTATATTAAATTAAAATGTAAATATTTGAGGTTAGGTCGTTTGTTTGTTGTTCCACTTTAAACTGTTTCAATATAAATATACACATACAAGGTTGTGACGTCATAAAATTTATATATGACGTGCATTACCTGATTGCTTGGCACAACTATAGCAATAATATATTATATATCAATATATTGAACGGAAATAACGTCAGTATATAAAAATTCCAAATGTGAATATAACGTCGAATACAATAATCGAATTGAAATACAATCGAATGCACTATTATAAAATGGATATAACGTCAAATGATAAAAACGTTGATTACTATAATTGAATAAGAACATGTCGCATGGACATACCGTCTAACCATAACAACATATAAATACCAAACATGAAAATGGATGCATGGAAATAACGTCGCATACAAAACCGTCCAATCAATATTAATTATAATATAAGTGCAGTCAATTTTATATATCAGCATAGTGTAAAAGCTAGAAATGGCCACACAACAGCAATCACCAGACAATATAAATGAAGTGGAAAGTACACGGGACAAAATAAAAACCGTTCTAACATCTACTCAAAACAGTATACTAGAAAACAACAATATAATGAATAAAAAGAGACCGTGAATCACGGCAGAAATATTAAACTTAATGGAAGAAAGAAAAACATATAAAAATATACGCGTTGAAAGATACAAACAAGTACAAAGATTAATTCAAAAAAAGATCCGAGAAGCTAAAGAACATTGGATGAACGAGAGGTGCAACGAAATAGAAGAAGCACAACGGAAGCATGTGCACAAGATGGTCAGAGAGACTTGCGGAAAATTCAATAGAAGACCACATAACAAGCTATTGAATAAGCAAAATTAACTTATCATGACTGAATTAGAACTAAAACAGGCACTATACATCTCTTCTACGTACTCCGCAGAAGAGAGTTATAGTGATGAAAGAATAGAAGAGGAAGAATTTGGCTCATCCGATCATGGACCAGATATTATAAAATCAGAAGTAATCGGAGCACTCAAGACCACAAAAAAAAGGAAAAGCAGCGGGGCCAGACGGAGTATATGGAGATTTCCTTAAACTCGTAGAAGAAGATAACATCGGAAGATTTGTATAACTTTTTAATACCATATACAGAACAGGGGTCTTGCCCAGTGACTGGTTGGAGTGAATTTTCATTCCCATACCAAAAACAGCAAATGCTAACAAATGCGATCAGTTTCGACTAATTAGTCTAATGAGTAATGTGTTAAAGCGCCGGACTCGGTGGTCTAGTGGTTAGCGCATTTGCCTTTAGATCCGAGAGACGCGGCTTCGAACCTGACTGAGGTCGGCGAGATTTTTCTAGCGGGGAAAAATCTGCAAATGCGCCTTCTGTCGGATAAGAAGTAAAGCCATAGGTCCCGTGCCACTGCGTTGTGTCACACGTTAAAAATCACTACTGGAGTTGGAAATACCCCCAATAGGCAAAATTCTTAGTTAGGGTGTACAATGGGCCATATGGCCTAAGTGCTTAGAGATGCTTGGAAAACCGCGTCCTCGATCTCGCTCTTTCAAAGCAAGCAAGCAAGCAATGTGTTAAAGCTCTTTTTAAAGATCTTGCAACAGCGTATATATAGAAATTGCGAGGCCGATCTCGACGATTCACAGTTCGGCTTCCGAGAAGGAATGGAAACACGAGAAACACTTTATAGTCTCAACATCTTACTACAAAAATGTAGAGACCAGCAAGAAGATATACACGCGTGTTTCATCGATTATCAAAAGGCTTTCGGCAATGTCAAACACAACACATTAATTAAAATATTACAATCAAAAGGACTAGACGAAGAAAACGTAAACTTAATTCGAAATCTGTATTGGCAACAAACTGCAACAGTGAGAACCGAAGATGAGAGCTCGGAAAAGACCTTAATAAGAAAGGGAATGAGACAGGGATGCGTCCTGTCACCGCCGTTTTTTAATATGTATTCAGAGGAAATCTTTCAGAGGGCACTACATGACACTAATGACGGCATTAAAGTTAACGGCAAAATATTAAAAACCTGAGATATGCGGAATACCCTGTAGTGTTTTCGGATAGTCCAGAAGGATTACAACGTTTAAGGGATACAATCGTAGCGGAAGGAGAGGCCGTAGGTTTAAAAACAAACATCAGAAAAACAAAGATAATGATATTCAGTAAAAATTCGAATGTCCTAGCCGATATTTTAGTAGACGGCACACGCATTGAAAGAGTTCCTAGATTTAAATACCTTGGATGCTGGCTAACAGAAGACTTAGACTCTGATTTAGAGGTACGAACTCGAATAGAGACAGCGAGAACGACCTTCATGAACATGCAGAAGTTGTTAACAAATCGTAGCCTGAACCTTAACACACGTTACCGTTTCGTTCAATGTTATACATATTCAACGTTGCTATACGGTGTAAAGACATGGACTATGAGAAAGAATATAAAAAAGAAACTACAGGCATCAAATCTTCTGGATATTCCGACGCATGCTTCGTATATCATGGATGGATCATGTCACAAACGAAGAAGTATTAAGAAGAATGGGAAGGGACAGAGAAGTATTAAGTACGGTAAAAAAACGAAAAACATCTTACCTTGGACACGTTTACCGTAACAACAAATACGAACTTTCCCAACTACTTATGGAAGGAAAAATAGAAGGCATGAGAGGACCAGGTGGAAGGAACTACTCGTGGCTCAAGAACATTCGGGATTGGACAGGAATGAACAGCAATTCACTAATAAGAACAGCCAAGAACAGAAACGATTTTGCCCAAATTGTTGCCAACCTTCAATGATGAATACGGCACCGGTAAGAAGAAGAATAGTGTAACAAATATCACTTTACACATTTGTTATGTGCATGCTGACCTCCTGTAGCTGTACGGATAACGCAAATTAATTAGTACCAACCATTTTTTCCGCATTTGTATCTATTATTTGCCATATTAATTTTAAGAATTCCAATTTCATATTCCAGAAGTACTATAATAATGTATCTATACATACATCGTCGTCGTGATTCCAGACAAGCGCTGTGATAAAATAGCTTTTTAAGAAGGGTTTATCACCTCAGGAAATTTATAATGACATGTCCGGAGTGTTGGATGATTCTACCCAGTCATATCAAATAATTAAGAATTGGCGCCGGGATATCAAACTCGGAAGGAAGTCGTGTCAACATGAATCAGATGTTGAACCAACAAAAACGGTTGTTACTCAAGAAAAAAATTGATTTGATTCATGCTATGGTACTGAGTGAAAGAAGCATTACGGTCAAATACATTTGCCAACAAAATATAGATACATAACATTTATTTAAAGAAAAAATTGCTTGAATGAGAATCGATGTGTCGATGGTTTAAAAGTGGCTGTTATTTACCTATTTTATGTGGAAAAAGAACGACATTAACATTCTAACAAATACTCATATAATATGAAAAATGTTTGCTTTAAATTGCGACTCCATATCTGAATGCAAAAGCAAACCATTCTGTTACATAATCCTATAAAAATATATTAAGGTTCTACGTTCCGGCGCAGAATCACTTCTAGGGTGCGAATAAAAAGGTGAAACTGCATTAGATTTTCACTTCTTAGATTTCATTATGAAATTTGGAGGCACACGCAGCAGGTACTTCAGCGTTGAAAACGAGCGAATTGCATGATATCACGTCGTGTTTTACGCACATTCCCTCTTCTTGTATTTCTGCATATTACGCATTACCGCACGTAGCTACGGACAGGGTAATTTACGCAGGTGAAGTTATCGCACACATTAATATTTTCATTATTACTTGTTTGGTTATTGTTGATAGCTACCGTTATTGCATATTTCTTAGTTTTTCTTCCACATACTCTAACCGTACTCCCTTAGTTTGGGTAAACACATTACAAAAGGCCGCTTCATATTTTAATTTTACTATTTTATACTCATCCTAAAATTCTACTTTTTATAATACACATTCTAAAAGTGAATTGTGATTATCGGATTACTTTTACAGAGCTTTGGAGCAGAAAATTGGTTGCCATTTTTATGAATTATGAACGCTTTTCTAAAGAAGAAAGGCTAAATTCTTTCAGTAAAAGGATGCACGAGTGCAGACTTTTCTAGTCCGCTGCTCATTGGCTAGTAAGTCTGTCTTTGAATTTTTATTCTGCGGTTCCTGCGACCTTAAAATACCTTTAAGTGGCCATTAGTGTTCATAAAGACTCTGTGTAAAAGAAAATCGTATTTCTAATAATACCTCTTTTATCAAAAGTGGAGCTAGTATAAACAGGCTACATAAATTATTAACCGCTCTATATTGCATAGCATTTAAATAATTACGAACGCTTTGTATACACTACATGGTATTGCACTTACAGTGTAGTTCTTATTTTAAACAACTTAAATATAGTGTGTTAAAAAAATTAATTGAAACATGTTGATACTGTTATTTTGAAATTGGCACTCGTGATCTTTAATACCGACTGCTGAACGTGAAATCAAACGACACAGCGAATACTGTACCATACATACATTTTTAATGTTAGATTAATTATTAGACCAACCTTAACTTGCTAAATACGAATAAAGAACTCGGTTTACATGAGAATAAATTACATTACATTATTCAGAAATTAAAATCAGATGAAAAGCGAGTTTATAAATTAATTGAAAATCCATACAATGTCAAAATGTTTAATAGAATAATAACATTGAAAAGGAAGAAAATTTATGATTAAAACAGAAATGAAAAAAGGGTTTGATAGGTTACGCCTATTTGCTGTGTCCCGGTTCAGTAAATCGATGCAGTCTTTGATTCGCATTGCCAAATACTTTTCGAGAACTTTTAATATCATGTACGAGTATAAACAGCATCTTTCATTAATTAAGTAGCTGACAAATCTGAATAACTTTCAGGAAACTCTTGAATTCACATCCTTCTTCTTTTTCTGTATTTAAAACGGGATGGGGACATTTCGTCCCCACCTTTTTTCCCCGACCGTTTTGCCCCCACCGTTTCGCCCCCACCGTTTCACCCCCGCCGTTTGGCCTCTGGCGCCGATTCGCCCCCGACCATTTCGCCCCCAAATTATGCAATATATTTTTGCATTAGATTCACACTTTGATTTATACTCTAACTTTATAACTTTGTGTAATAGTTTAAGAAAAAAACAACAGTCTCTACATAGATATGAAATTTCACAATTATTATTAGGTGCTAGACCAAAAGTAAACAAAAAATATAGTGTCATTTCAACAAGAATTAAAAATATTGTAGAAAGTTATGGTAGGATAGATACTATGGATTATTTGTTAGGCATTGCGCATAATTTTGAACTTTCAAATATTTTGTAATATGTATTATTTAATAAATATTATTTTCAAAATTGTCAGGCTTTTAATTTTTACTCATTATTATTTTTGGGGGCAAAACGGTCGGGGGTGAAACACAATGGAGTACGTTCTGTGAGCCCTCTTTGTACGTAAGCTGGACGGGAGGCTAAGCTAACTCGTCGAACAGGGACGGGAAGTTCCACTGCATAGCTTATGATTGTCAAAGATGTTGGTATGACAACAAGAACCGACGGCTTTATGTGCCCTCCGAAGCACGACCGGTTGCATATGCCACTATATTGGTCCCCCCATCCGAGAATATGCACAGGCACACTGACCAGCGCGGATTGTTCTAAACGCAAGTTGCCCTTAGTTTGCATGCACGTTATCAGTTAGTTGGTGACATCACACCTTACTACGTTTATACAGTGAAAAATGAAAGTATGCAACCAAATACATTAAGTGTTGTTTGGTTGCCTACTCATTTTTAGAATCAAAATGTTGATATATAATTTAATAAATGTTTTTTTTTTCAGAACTATCCTGAGCGAGTTATTTATTTTTAAAAATTAATAATAATAATTAGTTAAATTTAATTTAATCAGTTAATTTTTATTTACATTTGCCCACTAAAGATCTTTTTATCATTAAAATATTTTTTAGTACCAAAAACAAATTGTATTATTCTGTTATTTTTCTTTTCGTTTGTTTTTCTCCTTACATCAAAAATTTAAGACTCAAATATTTTTATACAGTAAATGAAGAAAATTACGGTGAAAATTCAAGAAAAAATCTTAAACTGTATGTCACACAACACGCAAACCACGAATTCGTTTTCAGAGCGACAAGTGAACATAAAAACAGGGCGCTAACGTGAAGGAAATTCAAATCCCTGGTTGTTATGTAGTTTCGTATTTTACACAGAATCAGAAATAATAAAAGTCAAAATCATAACTGTTATAACTACGTTACACGACCTTGAATAAACATGATTTTACTCCGTAATTTAACAAAAAAAAAACTGAAATTTTTAGTTTTGTAGAATTGACACTATCAATACTAAATAACTAGTAATTGATGACGTGCACGTAAACTAAGAGCAACGTGACTATACACTACGAATTCCGTTTGACCAGCGTCCGCAGTGCTCCGCGGAGCTGCCGATCTTCATCTCAAATTATAAATCAGTTACAAAGAAATTGAAGCAGTCCATAAGCCCCTTCGGGATTTCCAAACTTTACAGTACGATAAAACGAGCGCAGGTGCGATAGAAACGAGGATATCTGTAGATACAGAAAATTTACAAGATTGTTTCGTAAAAATCGCCGTGGCGTACTTGGGAGTGACAGCTGACAAGAAATGTCTCGGAATTTGCCAAATCTTACTCAATTGTGGCGATACCATTTCATCTAGCAAAGTATGCGGACTATTTTTAGATGGAGCCATCTGTCTGTCTGTGATAGGAATTCATTTTACAACAAGACGGAGCTTCGCCACACTTCCATGTAGACATGCCTGCTCATCTCAATGCGAATTTTCCCGTTCGTTGGATTGGTTCCGATTCTGATAATAACTCAACTCTTCTGCCCTGACCTCCACGGTTACCTGACGTAACTCCTGTGATTTTTGTTCTTGCGGGGTTACATCAAGGGTCGTGTGTATCTGACTACTACCTGTTCTATCGCAACTACGACCGTGATATATTTCAACGTGTGTGGTGCGAACTTAATTACAGGATTGATGTCTCCCGGGGTGAACACACAGAGCACCTTTAAGGTAGATCAGAATCTTGGGGAGTTTTGCTATCAGTTGATATGCTCCTGTCTGTCTTACATGTGCTAGATATCGTACTTGAAAGTTCTGAAATGAGTTGCCCCGCTGAAGTAAAATTAAAAGCAAATCCACAACAATAGTAAACACGGAATTTCACAGAGACTGAATACATTATGATTTACACTTAACACAGTGACTGCTATTAAACTGCAGTTGGTGTGAGTTTGAGATCAGTAATGCGAACTTTAATGGTTCTATCACGAATAGTATATCGTAATTTTACTCTTTTGTTTCAATCACACGGTTCTTTAGGTCATCGCGTGTTTCAGTATTATTATTTAATTGTATATTTGCTTTTATAAATGTGTGATTTTGAACGTAGCTTTTTACTAATTCTCAAACAGTTAGGTTGTAATATTTTGTTGAGTTTTATTCTTTCGACAACGGAAATAATTTCCTAAGCTTTTACTTCTACTTTCGTTAGTTTTTCAGTCCATATTTTATGAAGATAATGACTTTCAAAACAAGAAATCCTAGAAATCTCATGTTTTGCTTCATTTGCTTTATGATTTAGATACCTTGTTCATTTTATGTTTGTTCGTTATAATATTTACAGGTGGTAGATAAGTGCCTCGTGTTCAGTACCTATGAAAACCAAAAAAAAAAAAACTATCATGCATTAAATTTAAGTAAATATCAATTATATTGCAATAAAAATACTAAACAATCACATTGAGTTGCAATTTTCTGGTATATTATTAGTAACGTACGTTTACTGACATAACGTAAATAACAGATTTAAACTAGCGGTTATGCAGTTAAAATAGTTTCATTCTTTAAAAAAAATAGCAATGTGGTTCTCGCAAATTTTCATTTCAGAATATTTCTAAAACTTACTGATTGAACTAAAATAATTACAAGATTTTTAAGAGAAAAGTAGAAAAACTTGTAACTAACTGTACTTGTATCTTTTAAAAGATTACCACTGTAGTTTACCAGGCTATCTAGAATCGTACAAAAAGGAGAGCTGTAGTACGTACGCTCGATTTCAAGTAAATAAACTAATTAATCACCAAATAGTTAAAAGTGCGTTCAAGTAAGTTCCGTTAGAAAAATAATTTAAAAGAATATGAAACAAATCTCAGACTACCAAATTTCCGGTAAAGCATATTACATACGCTGTATATACATCTGCAGGTGATAGTGGACATTATCCTAAATACAAATTATGCTAATAAATTAATCTATCAGTTGTAAATTGTGTGACAGGTTATTTACTTACTTGGAAACCTTTGGCCCTGACACTGAAATTGCATGTAAAACTAAACCAAATGTTTAAAAGGTCTAATACCCAGCGAAATCCTCGTAAATAATTGTTTAATAACCATGCTGAGTGACTACACTGCGTATAGCACACACCTCAAATAACTACCCGACATAAAACACGGCTACTGCGCACACAGTTCAAAGTTTAATGAAATACACTCAACACCGTTATTAAACACATAGCTGTATTAAAAAGTAGTAACTCACGGCACTGAGTAAGCACACGGCTTTAGCACTAATATAGAAACTCGCAACTCAGAGAGCTCATAATAAGTTCAGTACATATTTATTTAGATAATCACAGCACTGTAAATGAACACACATTTCTAATAATAACACAAATACTCACAATCCTCACAATATATTAGATGCACAAACTTAGCTATGTAATTAAGTACTAACAGAACAGTGAATGAGCACATAGCTCTAATAATAAATACGAACGCAGGCCTCTCAAATCACATTAGAAACGCGAATCTCATTATTTAATTGCGTACTCACAAAATAGTGAATGAGCACACAGCTGTAATTGTCAAACTAAAAATGCACAACTCGTACATTAACAAACTATGAGTACAAAGCTCGTTATTTAATTACGTACTGACAAAACAATGAATAAACACATATCTTCAATAATATAATACAAATTTACAACGTTGACAATTGATTAGAAACATAAAGCTTATGATTAAGGACTCGCATAACAAGGAATGGGTTCCCAAGTTTAATAATTAAATATGAATTCACAACTGTTACATAAAGTCCATGATTTAATTTGGTATTTATAGTACAGTGTATTAGAGTACCGTTCTAATAATCAAATAGAAACTCACAGCTCTCGCAATAAATTAGGAGCACACAGCTCAGTATTTAATTAAGTTCGCACAGTACCGTGAAAGAGCATTTAAATCTAAATGTAAATTAGACCAATACAGCTCAATAATAAAATAAGAACTCATAACTCAGTTAACATATTAATAACACGTGGCTATAATCGCAGTAGTGTAATGCTAAATACACAACTCGATATTCAATTATATGAACACAGGAGAAAAATATTCTACTCGCAACCATACCAAGCAATATTTTTTTGCAGCACCTCATCCATTCATGAACTTTTTGGAGAAAACAGTCGCACTCCTTACACAATGCAATAAAATACGTCTTCAGCAAGCCTATGTAATTATACTTCATCTATGTAACAATAATAATATCATTATAACCCCAATGTATAACACCAACACTACTTGAAAACCCTGAACATATAAATGGGTAACAGTAGAGTTGAGTCAACGGCATTTATACACTGCAAGACGTTCCCGTCACTACTTGAGTTAATTCGAAATCACCCCGTATTTAAAAGTTTATAGGGAGTTCAACCGAAAAAATGATTATATCAAATCATTAGAGGCTTTATACCAACCCCCTCAAATCCGAATACGTAGGCGAAATGGAGGCTTTTAATTACGTAGATGTAGATCTGTTGATTTTCCGGCGCAAAAACTATCTGACATTTACGAGAAACGAGAGACATTGAGTGTATAGCAGATTTTTCCTCATCTTATTATTATTTCAAAAGTTTTAAATTACAATTCGTGTAATTCCAGATAGGGAAAATACTTGTAACTCTCCGAAATAGAAGTTGTTGAACTTCACTTAGAAAGGATATCACTGATTTTTATTGTTGTTTGATCTGCAAAGTTGCTATAAACAAAAAGATGTATTTAAAACATACATTAAAGTAATTTTGAAATACATCAAATGTTCGCACTTTTACATTACATGTTGATTTTATTACACCGATAACACAGAGTGTACAAATGACAACTAAACTATTTTTTATTTAGAGCGTAAATAAAAATGCCTGAATATAAAAACCAATGTGGCATATTTTACTACTTTTTCTTCATTTATTCATATTAACCCCCCCCCCCCCTTTCGCTTTCGCATTACTTCAGGAAGGTGCGGGCGTCCCTTACAATACTATCCATTCAT
Organism: Limonius californicus; assembly: GCA_014611495.1. Lineage (NCBI taxonomy): Eukaryota > Metazoa > Arthropoda > Insecta > Coleoptera > Elateridae > Limonius > Limonius californicus. The sequence continues at coordinate 1,405 of JABXWE010015995.1, read as the reverse complement.
GCAACATGCACCCTAAACTTAACTAAATGAAATAGGGTCGCCTCAGCCGGGGTTCAACCACGCGGCCGATCGCACCGCATTTCACTGTGACCTCGACTGACAGCACGTATTCGCACTGTCCCACCGAGGTCCCTATGTTTTCCTACTGCATATGTTTTAACATACAAAAGCAATACTTTTTTTTTACTAATGAAAGCCTCCAATCACGCAAGTACACAAGCCTATACTGGTTACTCAGCCTGTACAAATAGAAATATCAAACTGCAGGTATCTAATAAAACTTTGACCCATTCAGGTCATATTTGAATTCAAATTTCAAAGAAACTCATTTAGCCATGAAAAATGCAGGTAAGTCCGAAACCAAGCTGTTTCATAGAAAATTCTGGCATTTTTCAAATTTTTTGTGCCTCCCCATTGCATACTCTTCTTATTTATATTGTTTATAATTACGTATGTCACATGCAGCATAACTCAAATATTTGTAATAGAAAAAAAAACAAATAGGAGTAGATTCCGTTCTACATATCTTATGTACTAACTATTTGGAAGTAATAAGAAACGAATAAGTATTCATAATGATTTCAATAACATCTGGTATCAATATGACGGTGTACTACCTCGCAATGAGTTTTTCCAAAAAAGAGGATTAAGCTATTTCCAAAACGATGTATTGGAAAGAAAGCTACCATTTAAGAGTCACAGCATTCGCTAGACTTGAACCGTTAGATAATTTCTTGCGGGTATTATAGAAACGATAACGTATACGTAAACAAACCTAACAAACACTGTAGGGATAAAAACTAAATTCATCAAGTAGTGGAAACGTGAAGTTGTAATAACTGGTGTACCACAGAACCAATGCAGCTTTGTGGGCGCCAAAAAAAATAGAACTAATATGAAGATATAGTAATTTCTAAGCTTCATATTGGTAACCCTTTTTGACATCTATCAAACTGACATTGTTAACGTGTTAACCTTATTTAGATAAAATGACAAAATACATTAGTGGCATACCACAAAATTTAAGTAAAGGCCAAATATGACCTAAGTGCGTAGAGTGGCTTGGAAAACCGCGGCCTAGATCTCGCCATTGTAGACAAACAAACAAACAAACAAAGATTACAAGGTGAAAACACATTTTACGAATTCCTACAATCGCCACCACTCTTTCTTGGTAGTATAACATAACGAAACTATATATATATACAGGGTGTCCTTTAAATGCCTTAAAAGCTTCAGGTAGAATTTTTCCTTTATGAATGCTTAATACAAATCTTCAAAAAAAAGTAGGTATTTGGAGCTTAGTTTTCTTGTACGAGAGTGTTAAAGTTCATATCTTTAAAACAGAATTTCATGGAAACAATAACGAGAACTTTAATGTTGCACGTATCTGCCGATAAGTGAC